>NEWO01001141.1:118608-129495 GCA_003013225.1 Phalaenopsis aphrodite
TTCTCTACTCTCCCTATGATCTCTCATACATTTTCTCTCTCTCTCTCTCTTTTCCTCTCAACCTCCCTCATTCTTTCTTCTCTCTTTTTTCTTAACTCTTTCTCTCTCTTTTTCTCCCTTTTCTTACTCTTTCTAGCTCTATTTCCATCTATCTTTTTCCTTCACTTGTCTCTCTATCTCTCTTTCTCTAATTCCATTGCTCGCTCTCCCTCACTTGCTCTCCCTCAGTTGCTCTTACTCTCTTTCATCTGTCCCACACCCTTCTTGCAATCTCTACCTATCTCTCTCCCTTTTTATCTCTCTCTCTCTGTCTTTCATTAATCTTCCCCACTCTCCCATTCCTACTCTCCCTATCTCTATGCATCCCTCTCTCTGTGTCTCTCTCCCTCACTCACACACTCTCCCTCCCTTCCTCCGTAGCTCACTATCTCTCTCCCACTCTCTTTCATTCTGTCTTATCCTACCTATTTCTCATCTACCTGAACCTTTCTCTTTTCTCATCTCTGCCTTTCCTCTACATAGCTTTCAACTATGAGAGAGAGCTTGTGAGAGATAGATTAACAAAGCTTGTGACAGTCTGATAGAGCACAAAAGAGATAGAGTATGAGTGAGTGAGAAAGTGAGAAAGAAAGAAAGAGAGAGAAAAGAGAGGGGAAGGGGAGAAGGGAGGGAGAAAGAAAGAAAGAGAATGATAGATAAAGAAAGAAACTAAGAGAGAAATAGATAAATGAGAGATAAGGAGATGCAAGAAAGATGGACAAATAAAAAGAAGTCTAGATTAAAATGAGTGAAAGGGAGAGTAAGGAAGTGAGTCAAAGAGAGATGGGGAGGAAGAGAGAAGGAGACATGAAGGCAGGGAAGATAAAATCAAAGAGAGGAAAGGAGAGGGAGAGATAGAGAGTGATAGGGATGGAGGGAGTAACAGAGTGAGAAAAAGAGATTGAGTAAAGTGAGAGTAAAGAGAGCGAGGAGAGAGTAACAGAGTGAGAAAAAGAGATTGAGGAAAGAGTGACATATTGAGTGTGAGAGAGAGAGAGGGAAAGAGAGGGATAGAAGGAAGGAGTGTGAGAGATTGAAGAGATATGGAGTGAGAGGGAGAGTAAGAGAAAAATGTAAAGAAGTTAGAGTGAGGGAAGATAAAACAAGAGTAAGCGTGCAAGATAGGACGAGAGAATGAGAAGAGAGAGAGGGAGAAAGTGAGAGAGAGGAATGGAGAGGGAGAGAGGGAGAGAGGGTGAGAGGGAGAGAGGGTGAGAGATAGGGAAGGAGGGACGGATGGGGGGAAGAGAAATGGAGTGAGAGAGAGAGAGAGATTAGGGATAAAATAAAAAGAAATATTGTGAGAAGAGAGAGAAAATAAAGAGAAATAAATGAGAGTAGTAGATAGAGAGTGTGAAAGAGAGAATAGTGAGTGAGAAAGACAGACGGAGAGGTATGAGTGAAATTTAAGAGATGGAGGAAAAAGAGGGAGAGACGGAGAGAGAAAGGAAGGGAACAAGTGAAAAGAGGGGGGGATGGAGCGAGAGAGAAGAGTGAGTGAAAGTGAGAAGTAATGAAAAAGAAGAGGGGAGAGAGAATGCTACAGGGAGGGAGATTGAAAGAGGCAGTATGGAGAGAGAGCGATGGAGAGAGTGATGGATAGACTGAAAGAAATAGTGAGTAAAGAAAGAGAAGAGAGACTGACATAAGAGAGTGCGAGAGAGAGAGAGAGAGAGAAAGAGAGAGAGGGGGCAAGAGAACAAGAAAGAGAGATGGAATAAGAAGTGAGAGAGTGAGAGAGTAAGAGAAAAAAGAGATAATGGGAGAGAAATTGAAGAGAGAGAGAGTGAGGAAGCAAGAGAGGGAGAGAGAGAGTGAGGGTGAAATGGTGAGAGGAGAGAGTTAGTAGAGATAGAGTGATAGAGTGTGTGGGAAGGAGGAAGGGCAAGAAAATGTGTAAGAGGAGATAGAGAGGAAAAGGAAAGAAGAGGGTGAGAGTGAGGGAGGAAGGGAGAGTGCAAGAATGAGAGAGGTGTGATAGAGTAAATGAGAGAGAAAGAAGAGATAGAGAAGAGAGAAAAAGATAGCGAGAGAAAAATATTAAAAATTAAGGAAAGAGGGATGCGAGAAGAGAGATAGATGGAAAGAGGGCGAGATATAGAGCTAAACAGAGGTATGAGGGTGCAATGGGAGACTGTGAGTTCTAGAATTAGAGGGAGAGTGAGTAAGATAGAGGGAGAGAGTGGGGGAGGTAGTGAGAGAAAAGAGCAAAAGAGAGAGAAATAATGAGAGAAATAGATTAGAGGTGAGAAGGAAAGAGAGGGAGAGAAGAAGGAGAGAATGAGTGAGAGGGAGATAGGGAGAGAAGGGGTGGAGAGAGGGGTTTGTTAGAGATATAGGGAGAGGGCAAGGTATAGAGGGAGTGAGAGAGAGTACGAGAGAGGATAGAGAGGGGAAAAAGTAAGAGCGAGAGGATTAGAGCGACGTGGATGGAGATAGAGAGAGCAAGTGAGAGAGTGATAATGGGAGAGGAAATGGGAGGTAGAGATTAAGAGTTAGTGATAGACAAGAGAGATAGAGAAGAGAGAGCAACAGAGGGAAAGAGGGAGACAAAAATGAAGAGAGTAAGGGAAGAGAGAAGTGAGAAGAGAGAGCGAGGAAAGAAGAGAGGGAGGGGGAGAGAAGGAATAAAGTAGGTTGAAGGATGTGAAAGAGGGAGAGAAAGTAAGATGAGGAAGGGAGTGAGGAATGTAGAGCTAGAAAAGTGTGTATGATAAGAAAGCATGAGAGAAGAAAAGAGTGAGGGAGAATGAAAGAGAGTTGAGAGGTGATAGGGAAGGAGATAGAGAGAGAGATAGATAAGAAAGAGAGAGTGAGTGAGGGTGAGAGAGGGGAAGAGAGAAGAAGGAAGGTGAGAGACAGGGAAGATGGTTAGTGATAGAGGGAGGGAGGGAACGAGGAAGGAATGGAGGGAGTGATAAAGAGCAAGAGAGAGGGGAGTGAGAGAGGGAAAAAAGAGATAGGGAAAGAAATGGAGAGAGAGTGAGAGATATAAAAAGTGAGATTGAGTGAGTAGAATATAGGAAGAAAGAGGGGAAGAGAGACAGTTAGAGGGAGGGAGAGAGATAGAGAGGTGAAGAGACATAGAGATAGAGTGGGAGAGAGGAATAGACGAAGATATGAGGATTAAGAGAGTGAAGTTGAGGGTATGAGAGAGAGTGTCTGAAAAAGTGAGAGATCGTGATAGAGATAGAGTGAGGGAGAGATAAGAATGGAGAGTGAGTGAGAGAGGGGGAGAGAAATGGGAGAAGAGGAAGAGTGAGAGGGAGGGAGAGGGACATAAAGTGAGAGAGATAATGAGAGAAGGGAAAGAAGAGAAATATATGGGAGAAGTAAGTGAGAGAGTAAAAAAGCATGAGTTTGAGAGAAATAGTGAAAAGGGTGACAGAGATAATAAGATGATAGATTGAGAGAGAGTTTGGTAAAGAGGAAAGAATGTCAGAGAAAGAGAAAGAAATAGAAAAGTGTGCATGAGATTGAAAGAGAGAAATAATAAGTTTGTTTGAGGGAAAGATAGAGATGAGAGACAGTAGAAAAAAGAGGGAGAGAGAGAGAGCAAGAAAAAGAGTGGGGAGATAAAAAGCTATTGATAGAGGAAGAGAGTGAGCAAAGACAAAATGAGCACTAGATTCTGGGTGAGAGACGTGTATGAGAGGTAGAGAGATAAGGAGAGAGACAGTGTAAGAGAGGTAGGTGGGGGAGTGAGAGGTGGAGAAGGAGAGCAAGAGGGAGAAATGAGAGATAGATAAGAGAGGAGTGAGGGATAGAGAGTATAGAGATAGGAGTGAGGGAGGGAGAGCGGGACAAATAAATAGTGATTGATAAAGAACATAATAGATAGAGAGGGAGTAGGGAGACAGAGATCAATAAAGTAGAGAGAAAAGAGAGAGATTATGAGAGTAAAAAAGATGGAGAAAGTGAGAGATGGAGGTGAGATAGAAAGAGAAAGAAAAATTGAATGAGAAGAGAGTAAAGAATGCGAGAGCAAGAAGTAGATAGTGAGAGAGAGCATGGGACATAGAGAGAGGAAATGAGAGGGGATGTGAGAGACAAGAGAGATAGAGAGGAAGAGAGAGATAGTGAGTAAGGGATAGAGGGAGAGAGAGAGAGTGAGTAAACATAGAGAAGAGAGAGAGGGAGAAAAAGTAATAGAGACAAAAAGTGAGATAGAATAGAATGAGTGTTAGAGTGAGAAAGGAAGAGAGCGAGAAAACAAGAGAGACATAAGGTGATATAGAACATAAAAAGAGAGAGATAATTATATTGTAGAGATAGAGGGAGCAAGAGAGGCAGAGGGACCGGAAGAGAAATAAAGAGAGAATAAGATACGTATGGAGAGGAAGAAATGAGACAAAGGGTCAGAGAGGGAGAATGAGAGTGATGGGAGAGAGAGATTGAACAACTGTGAGGGAGGGAGAGAGGGAGGGAGTGAGAGGGAGTGGGCGAGGTGGATAAAGAAGTGAAGGTAAAGAGAGTTGGAATAGAAGGGAGAGAGATCAGTATAGAGTGGAGAGAGATGGAGTGGGAGAGATGAGAGAGAGCGGGAGCGAGTGAGGGAGAGCAGGTGAGAGAGAGATGGGTTGGGAGATATGAGAGAGAGAGAGAGCGAGTGAGGGAGCGGGCAATGAGGTACGTGATAGAGAGCTCTAGAGAATGGATAAGTGAGTGGGAGACAGAAAAGGAGAGAGAAGGAGAGGGTATAACAATAAGGTGTGAGAGAGAAAGATGGAGAGAGGGAGAAGGTGGGGGAGAGAGTAGGATGAGATAGAGAGGTTGAGGGATATATAAAGTGGGAGATGGAGCTATGGAAAGATAGAGACCGGGGAGAGAGAGGGATAGTGGAAGAGATAGAAAGATGGAAATAGAGAGGGAAAGAGAGAAAAGGGAGAGAAAGCGAGAAAGAGTTAAAAAAGGGAGAAGAAATAACGAAATAGATTAAAAGAGAATATGAGAGGTAGAGAGAAAGATGGAGAAAATGTATGAGAGATGGTTCAAAGAGTTGAGATGGAAGGGAGTTGAAAATAGAGAGAGAGAGAGGGAAGGAGATAGAGAGGGGGAGAAAAAAAGACATAGAGAGGGAGCATTTGAGGGTTATAATGAGGTAGAGATTAAGAAAGAGACAGAGAGTGAGAGAGAGGGCAAGAAATAGAGAGAAGAAAGAGAGAAAAAGCGAGTGAGAGAGTGAGAGAGCAATAGAGAGTGGGAGAGATGCTAAGAGGGGGATAGAGCAAGTGAGAGGTAAAAAGAGAGGGAGGAAGCGAGAGCAAGAAAATAGATAAAGGATGTGAAGGAAGGAGGGAGAGTGAGATAGAGAGAGTGTGATTGTGGGAGAGAGGGAGTGAGATTGGAGATAGTAAGACTGAGAGGGAGATGATTAATACAGAGAGAAGAGAAAGACCAAGAGAGCGGAGGAGGGAGAATGTGAGAGAGATAGAATAAACAAGCAAGTTTGAGAGACTGAGATAAAGAGGTTAAGAGAAGGAGAGAGTGATTAAAGGTAAAGATTGGGGAGAGATAGAGTGGGGGAAAAGAAGGAGGGAGATATGTAGAGGGTAAGAAAGAGATGGTAAAAGAGAAAGGGATATAGAGAGTATGCTAGGTGTTGAAAAATAAAAGAGAGGAAGGGTCAGGAAAAATGAAGGAGAGTGAGGGAGAGAGAGAGAGAGTGAGTTGGTGAGGGAGGTAGGGAGGGAGAGAGAAAGATAAAGGGATGGATAAAGAGAGGTAGGGAGAGTGTGAGTGAGTGAGAGGGAAATATTGAGGTAAGTCGGGGGGAGANAGAGGGAGGAAGCGAGAGCAAGAAAAGAGATAAAGGATGTGAAGGAGGGAGGGAGAGTGAGATAGAGAGAGTGTGATTGTGGGAGGGAGGGAGTGAGATTGAAGATAGTAAGACTGAGAGGGAGATGATTAATATAGAGAGAAGAGAAAGACCAAGAGAGCGAAGGAGGGAGAATGTGAGAGAGATAGAATAAACAAGCAAGTTTGAGAGTCTGAGATAAGGAGGTTAAGAGAAGGAGAGAGTGATTAAAGGTAAAGATTGGGGGAGAGATAGAGTGGGGGAAAAGAAGGAGAGAGATATGTAGAGAGGTAAGAAAGAGATGGTAAAAGAGAAAGGGATATAGAGAGTATGATAAGTGTTGAAAAATAAAAGAGAGGAAGGGTCACGCAAAATGAAGGAGAGTGAGGGAGAGAGAGAGAGAGTTAGTTGGTGAGGGAGATAGGGAGGGAGAGAGAAAGATAAAGGGATGGATAAAGAGAGGTAGGGAGAGTGTGAGTGAGTGAGAGGGAAATATTGAGGTAAGTCGGGGGGAGAGAGAGAGAGATTGCAAGAGAGGGGTGTGGAAGAGATGAGAGAGAGAAAGAGCAACTGAGGGAGTGCAAGTGAGGGAGTGCAAGAAATGGAATTAGAAAAAGAGAGATATAGAGACAAGAAAAAGAGAAGGAAAGATAGAAAAATAGCTAAAAAGGAAAAGAAAAATGAGAGAGAGAGAGTAAAAAAAGAGAGAGAAGAAAGAATGAAAGAGGTCAAGAGGGAAAGAGAGAGAGAAACTATATGAGAGATCATAGGGAGAGTAGAGTTGGGAGGGAGAGGGAAATAGAGAGAGAAAAGGAGATTAAGAGGGGGAAAAAGGGAAGTAGGGAAGGAGTGTTTGACGGTTGGAATGAAGGAGAGATAATGGAAGAGACAGAGAGTGGGTGAGAGGGCATAAAAGAGATAATATGGAGAGCGAGAGAGAAAAAGTGAGTGACAGAGTGAGAGAGTTATACAGAGTGAGAGAGATTGAGAAAGAGAGTTGTAAAAACAGAGGGAGGGAAGGAGAGTGAGATAATGAGATAAAGGATGTGAAGGATGGAAGGAGAGCGATACAGAGAGAGTGTGGGAGTAAGGGAGGGATTAGGGTAGAGAAGATGGAGAGACGAGAGAAAGAGAGAGAAAAATAAGAAGATTGAAAGGGAGAGGAAAAGAGAAAGAGAGGGAGAGAAGGGGAGAGAGAGTTAGAAGACAGAGAAATTGAGAGAGAATATGAGAGGTAGAGAGAGAAAGATAAGAGAAAATGTATGAGAGAAGATAAAGAGAGTAGAGAAGGAAGGGCGAGCAAAATAGAGAGAGAGGAAAGAAGATAGAGAAGAGGTAAAAAAGGGACGTGAAGAGGCAGCAATTGAGGGTTGTAATGAGGTGTAGATTGAGAAATACATAGAGAGTGGGAGACAGGGTGAGAAAGAGAGAGATAGGGTGAGAGAAACATATAAAATGATAGAGAGTGAGAGAGATGACAATAGAGGGATAGAGCAAGAGAGAGGTAAGAGGGAGGGAGGGAGGGAGGGAGAGTGAGATAAAGATATGAAGGAATTGAAGGAGGGAGGGATAGTGGAAAGAGAGTAGGATTGTGGGAGGGAGGGAGGGAGAGTTAGATAAAAAGATAATAGAATTGAAGGAGGGAATGAGAGAGGGAGGGAGTGAGAGGGAGTGGGAGAGGTGGATAAAGAGGTGAAGGTAAAGTGTGTTGGAATAGAGAGCTCTAGAGAATGGATAAGTGAGCAGAAGATAGAAAAGGAGAGAGAAGGAGAGGGTAATAGCAATAATGTGTGAGAGAGAAAGATGGAGAGAGGGAGAAGGTGGGGAAGAAAGTAGGGTTAGATGGAGAGGTAGAGGATATATAAAGTGGAATATGGAGCTATGGAAAGATAGAGACCGGTGAGAGAGAGAGGGATAGTGGAAGAGATAGAAAGATGGAAATATAGAGGGAAAGAGAGAAAAGGGAGAGAAAGAGAGAAAGAAGAAATAACGAAATAAATTAAAAGAGAATATGAGAGGAAGAGAGAAAGATAAGAGAAAATGTATGAGAGATGGTACAGAGAGTAGAGAAGAAAGGGAGTTGAAAATAGAGAGAGAGAGAGTGAGGGAAGGAGATAGATAGGGGGAGAAAAAGGGACGTAGGGAGGGAGTGTTTGAGGGTTATAATGAGGTAGAGATTGAGAAAGAGACTTATAATGGGAGAGAGGGCAAGAAATAGAGAGATAGAATGAGAGAAAAAGAGAGTGACAGAGAGTAAGAGAGTCATAGAGAGTGGGAGAGATGATAAGAGAAGGATAGAGCAAGTGAGAGGTAAAAAGAGAGGGAGGAAGCGAGAGCAAGAAAAGAGAAAGGAAGTGAAGGATGAAGGGAGAGTGAGATAGAGAAAGTGATTGTGGGAGGGAGGGAGAGAGAGTGAAGATAGTAAGACCGAGAGGGAGATGATTAATTCAGAGAGAAGAGAGAGACCAAGAGAGGGGAGGGAGAATGTGAGAGGGATAGGATAAACAAGCAAGTTAGAGAGACCAAGATAGGGACGTTAAGAGGAGCAAGAGATTAAAGGTAATGAGTGGGGGAGAGATAGAGGGACGGAAAAGAAGGAGAGAGATTTGTAGAGAGGTAAGACAGAGATGGTAAAGAGAAAGTGATAGAGAGAGTATGATAAGTGTTGGAAAAGAGGAGAGAGGAAGGATAAGACAAAATGAAGGAGAGTGAGGGAGAGAGAGAGTGAGTTGGGGACGGAGGTAGGGAGGGAGAGAGCATGAGAGAGGGAGAGAGAGATGAAGGGAGGGATGAAGAGAGGTAGATAGAGTGTGAGTGGGAGAGAGAGAAAGATTGAGGTAAGACGGAGAGAGAGAGAGAGAGAGATAGAAAGTGAGAGATAAAGGGAGGGAAAAAATGATAAAGATATGTACATGCAAGGCAAAGATGGGAAAAGAGAAAAGTTCAGATAGATAAAAAAGAGGTAGGATCAGACAGAATGAAAGAGAGTGGGAGAGAGAGTGTGAGCTAATGAGGGAGGGAGGGAGAGTGTGTGAGTAAGGGAGAGAAAGACAGAGAGAGGGATGCAGAGAGGTAGGGAGAGTGGAAATGAGAGAGTGAGAAAGATTAACATACGACAGAGAGAGAGATAAAAAGGCAGAGAGATAGGTAGAGATTGTAAGAGAGGGAGTGGGAGAGATGAAAGAGAGCAAGAGCAACTGAGGGAGAGCAAGTGAGGGAGAACGAGCAATTAAACTAGAGAAAGAGAGATAGAGAGACAAGTGAAGGAAAAAGATAGATGGAAATAGAGCAAGAAAGAGTAAGAAAAAGGTTACAATGAGAAAGAGAGAGAAGAAGGAATGAGGGAGGTTGAGAGGAAAAGATAGAGAAAATGTATGAGAGATCATGGGGAGAGTAGAGAACGAAGGGAGAGAGAAATAGAGAGAGGAAAGAAGAGAGTGAGGGGGAGAAAAAGCGATGTAGGGAGGGAGCGTTTGAGGGTTACAATGAGAGAGAGATAAAGAAAGAGACAGAGAGTGGGAGAGAAGGCATGAAATTGAGAGATAAAGTAAAAAGCAAATGACAGAGAGTGAGAGTCATGGAGAGTGAGAGAAATGATAAGAGAGATGGAGAAAGAATGAGGTAAAAAGAGAGGAAGGGAGAGAGTGAAATAAAGAGATAAAGGATGTGAAGGAGGGATGGTGAGTGAGATAGAAAGAGTAGGAATGAGGAAGGGAGGGAAGGAGTTAAAGAAGATAGATATACGGGAGAAAGAGAGAGCGACAGAAGAGGAGTGAGAGAGAGATAAAAGGAGGGAAAGAGAACGAGAGGGTGAGAAGGAGAGAGAGAGAGTTAGAAAATAGAGAGGGTGAGAGATTGAAAGAGAGCAGGAGAGATAAAGAGAGAAAAAGTGGAAGCAAGAGAGAGAATGGTTTGAAGGAGATAAAGAAAGTAGAGAAAGGAGGGAGAGGGAAATAAAAAGAGGAAAAAAGATAAGGATGGGGAGAAAGTGGGACATAGGTAGGGAGTTTTTGAGGGTTGGAATGAAAGATAGATAGGGAGTGGAAAAGAGAGCAAGCGAGTGAGAGAGAAAGTACATAGAGTAGAGAGATAATAAGAGGGAGAGAATGATAGAGAGAGCAAATAGCGAGGTAAGGAAGGAGAGTGAGACACAAAGAGTAAGGGAGGGAGGGAGGGGGAGGGAGTGGAGAGAGAGAGAGAGAGAGATAGAGGACAGATAAAGAGAAGATTAAGAGGGAGAATATAAAAAAGAAAGAGAGAAAGTGAGAAAGATAGAGTGCTCAAGCGAGGGAGAGAGACACGAAGAGGGAGGTGGAGAAATGAAGGGAGCGAGATAGAGTGAGGGATAAAAAAGGAAAGGAGAGATGAAGATAGAGTGAGGGATAAAAAGAATAAGATAAGGATGGAGAGAGAGAAAAGAGAGGGTGGGTCGAAGAGGGATAAAGAGTGTTGGGGAGAGAAAGTGAGCAAGAGATTTTGAGGGAGGGAGGGAGAGAGTGTGTGTGAGAGAGGAAGAGAGAGAACTAAGGAGATGGAGAGAGAGTGTGTGTGAGTGAGGGAGAAAGAAGTGAAGAGCGGATTAAAATGTAGAGAGTTAGGTAGAGAGTGTGAGAGGGGTAGGAGAGATGATAGAAAGTAAGAGAGAGTGAGGAAGAGTAAGTGAGACAGAGAGAGAGAGAGAGCAAGAAATGGAGTAAAAGTAAATGAGAAAGAGAGAAAGGATAGGAGAGAGGGAGAGAGTTATAGCAATAAGCTGTGAGAGAGAGCTAGGAAGAGGGCGATAAGAGGCTGAGAGTGAAAGGTTGTGGGTGATGAACAGGCCAAGTGGGGGAGGGAGGTAGGGAGAGATAAAGAGAGTAGACGACGAGAGAGAGATAGAGGAAGAGTGAGAGAGAGATAAATGGAGGGAAAGAGAGAATGAGAAAGAGTGGGAGAGAAAGAGGGAGAATTAGAGGAGGGAGAAGAGAGAGCGAGAGAGGTGGACTGAAAGAGTGGGAGGGAGAGACAAATAAAGGTTTAAGAGAAGAAAGTAAGAGAAAACGTAGGGAAAT
>NEWO01001142.1:0-16078 GCA_003013225.1 Phalaenopsis aphrodite
TCAAATGGACCCCCTCCCATAATTGCAATACATGATTTCAAATAACTTTGATTGCATTTGTAACTAAGCTAGTGTATGCACCACATATTTCATTTAAGCTCATTGACGAGTCAGCGAATCCTAAGTAAAATGGTGAAGGTTCTTTTTAATGTTAATTTATCTTTTATAGGTGAACTGATGAGTTCGTTCAAACTCGTTGACAAGTCATCCAGTCCCCTGAGCATGCAATATTTCATATTGGATCATAAAATTCATCTTTTGTATGTTATTACAAAAGTAGTACAAATCTAAGTTGAAATTTTGCAAGTGTTATAAGATACTAAACTCTTGTACTACGAATTAACAAGATTTCAAGTTTAGGTTATAAGTATGATTTTCTTTTCAGTTAGTTTCACAAACACTTTAACTTGATTGTTTCAAATACGGGTGTAAATGAGCCAAGTCGGCTCGCAATCCAACTCGAGCTCGACTCATTAATGAGCTTATGAACCAAGATTATCGAGCAACAAGCTTGAGATCAAGCTCAAGCTAGAGCTCGTTCTTGCTTGGCTCATTGGCTCGATTAGCTTACTGCTAAACATTTTGATGTATTTTCCGATGAGCTATCGCTGCATTATCCTCTTCTCGTCACTGATACCTTCTCCGATGATCGTAAAGATTGAATTTTTAGTTCAAGCTTGCAAGTCGGCTCGCGAACTAACAGCTACCATTATGAGCCAAGCTAGAGCTTCCCATTCTAGCTTGCTCGAGCTCACAATTTGACAAACAAGTCGAGCTTGAGCTTGGCATGGCTTGTGGCTCGACTCGACTCATTTACACCCCTAGTTTTGAATATTCAAGAGAATATCTTATTTGTACATGAAGGTGGGCAAAGAAATCTTAATTTTGCATGTAAAAGAGTATAAAGTCATGCTATTACTTATATGTCATAAATGAGTTACCCAATTTATTGGTGTGCTCGGTTTATATCATCTTTAGTATATGTGGCAAATTTGAATTAATTTATGTTTTGCTGAAGTCCCAATTTCAATTAAAATTCCGACAATATTTTGACATCCCTTTAGCGTCATCCCTACAAGGGGGGTTACATCAAGAAGGTTGGGCCTAACATGCCCTTAAAAGACATATATGGTCGGTGCATGAAACATCACGACCGAAGTATTCAAAACCCACCACGCCCTTTAAAGGCATGCATGGGATACCTACAAGGTTAGCCACAAAACAACATAATTGATTAAGTTATGTGAATTTTGGCAACATTTTGGTAGCCTTCTGGCATCATGCACACAAGGGGTGTTACTTGAAAAAAAAAAAAAAACTGAACCTAACCACCATGTCCTCAAAAGCCATGTATGCTCCATGTCGTGAGACACCGCAACCGAGGTGTTTGAAACCCACGACTCCATTTAAAGGCATGTATGGGGTAGCTACAGACACATATTATATCATATGCCTATATCCCCCCCCTACCCCTCCCACTCCCATCCCGTTATGTCACGAGCAAGACGCAAACATGTATGAATTCTCCTCATCGTACCGAACATGACGCAAACATGGATATTAGAGTTTTGGAGAGCAATCCTTATATCTTTATGAGACCGACATGAAGGGACGACAATGCATGGAATTCAAGGCACATAAAAATATTTTTTTACCATCTCCCCTCTCTTTTTTTATCTCTTTCTTCTCTCTTATTCTCTCTCTTTCCCGCCTTCTTTTTTTCTCTCGAGTAAGAGAGTGGGAATGGGACGTCGTACAAGAGATGGGCTCAGAGCTGCCATAAGAGCAGCACAATGGAAGGTATTGGGTTTCAATTTTGCTTGTGTGGAAGATTATATGCAAATACTAACAAGAATAAAGAAGAAAATATAAATTTTATTCTATAATTAATAGTCCACTGATACAACTAAACAAAAAACATAAAACTAACTGAATCAAAATTGAAGTGACAACAGGGAACGACTACTCATACCCAAAAAGAAAAAAATATTAACTAAAATAAATATTAAAAAATACCAAAACATGAAACATAAAACTGAAAAGTTTGTTCTGGTGAAGATGATCCTGCTAATGGCTAAATAGAACTTATGCAAAATATCAATAATTGAGTTTGATGAGCAAAATCAATAGATAGCAGTTAATTATTAGAACATAAAAGATAAGAAAAATATAGCATGCAGCATGAACAACAAATAGAGAAAATTATTACGTACATGTATAGAATCATAAGACAACAAGAAAGTGATAAACAAAATGTGCTCAATTATCTTAAGGAAAAATGCAATCATTTCAAATTTGATTCATTCTTTTATTATTAAGTTACTATAGAATTGTCGCTCTGTGGGTCCGTCGAGCCAGCAAAGCAATATACAAAATGGATCCATAAAACTACATACCATCACACACAAGCATACCAAAATTTTCACATATATAATATATAAAAAATATGCTACTTCATAAAGACTTGTGATATGAATTTAAATATCATTTCATAAAGGAAAAGTGTACGAAAATAAAATATTATAATTGCAAAATTGATGCACATATGCGGGAGTTTTGCAGCAAGAGTAAGATAGTCAATAAATTTGGCATAAGCAATAATTGAAGACTATAATAAGTGCAAAAATAGCAATTATAATTGATTAGCAAGGAACTAACTGGCAATATTATAAAATAACTATGAATCCAGTACGAACAACAAAGATATGAGAGGGAAGAGATGAAGCGTGAAAAAAATTTTAAGAGGGAGATAATAGGAGTGAGTCCTCACGGAAGAGAGAAAAGGTGGTGTATATGAATATGGAGAGAATGGGAGGGAAAATGAAAAGAAAAGGATTTATTTTCTTGTTACATGAATCTCGGGCCAATTAGAGGGAGGAGAGTGATTTCTTTTCGTCCGAGAGGGGGAAAAAGAGGGATGCATGTGGACTGATTTGCAATCTTGAATTCAATTTTGGAAATGAGTGATAATAAGCTTTCCAAAAATTTGCCTTCATGTCGTGAAAGAAAGCAAGAGGTTGGTGAAAGAGAATAAAGGAATCAATAAAGAAGATGACTAATTTGGGGTTTTTTTGAAAAGTTTACATCTTTTCCCTTTACTTTATTTTGTTATTGTCCTGAATACAAAGGCAGAAAAGAAATCTTTCTTTTTTCTCTATTTTTAGGATCCGAGGCAAATAAACCATCATTTACTCTTTCCTAACTCTAGGATTCAACTTAGGAATCAACCTCATTAAATTCAAATAGTGCAGCTTAATTTTGAAATTGAATATTTCATATCTTTTGACATATTCATATAAATAGGAATATATTAATTTACCTATATTTATAAATAAATAAAAATGTTTCTTACAGCTAACATATAAATTTATATTAAGCATGTGAAATATTCAAAGAGTGGCACATATTAAATTCCTCGACATCCACGAAACGAAGTCTAATTCAGTCGTGAATGAGCTCGTTTGAACTGTTACGATGGTCTGGACGCGATCGTGTGGTTTATTTTGTGATCAAAGGTCATTTCGACGTCTTAGCGACACTCAAAAAACTTTTAGGTAAAATTCAAAATGACTTGATGCCACTTCTTGAACCTCTACGACTCCGTCGCGTTTTAGCAACTTATTTAGCAGCTTAGATATGTGGGTCAACACATACAAGCAATTGAATAGAAGGAAATCATTAAAATTCAAAATGAAACTTTTTGTGCATCATAATGATACGACATTCGCACCAGCATTTCGAATCCATATAATTTTAAGTTCCCAATGAATATCATGACAAATTTCAATCAAAATTCAACACCTTAAAAAGGATAAAGTTGCACTATACAAATACAACATCTTGGTGCTCTAAAAATCATCAAAATTTATTATATAAGTGCATCACAAAATTGTGCAAATACATCATACAAGTGCTCATGCAACTTCATTATATAAGTGCATTGAAAGTTGTGCAATTTCAATAAATTGATGCAAGACGCATCATTAAAAGAATTGGGATGTGTTCTTATAAAGTATGAAAAAAATTATTGTTTATGATTTCAAACAATTAAATAACCATGAAAGAAATTATCCTACACATGACTTGAAGTTAGCAGGAGTAATATTTGCACTTAAAATCTGGAGGCACTACTTGCATGGAGTCAGATGTGAGATATTTACAATCAATATAGCTTAAAGTATACATTCACTCGGAAAGAATAGAACCTGAGACAAAGAAGATGGTTGGAGTTTATTAAGAACTATGATTTGACTGTTCAGTATTAACTAAAAATGCGGTTGTAGGTGCACCGAGTAAGAAGGTTTTAGGCAGTTTAAATTAATTGATTGCTCAGCAGGAGCAGTTGTTCAAGGATATTGAAAGAATAGACCTGTCAGTGATTGATTATGTGGTGAAAACATGGTTCAGTCACCAGCTAACAGTTTAGCCTGCTTTAAAAGTCAAAATAAGAGGTTCACTGGCCAGAGATATCATTGTTCTTTCAGGAAAATCTATCCAAAATTAATATGATTGATGCGAGGAAGTTTGTTTACATAAAGAGATGAATTGTTGAAAATATATAATATTTTTTTGTTTTACATATTTTATCACTTTTGTTGTATTAAATATATTATTATATCAAAGTGTATGATCTTATTTGTATCATTGAAGGATGTTTATATTATGTATTGTGGATTATTAGTTCCTTTAAAATTAACTTTATCGTAGACTAATACTATTATTTAAAAATGTTTACTTTCACGATCTGTTTTTGTCTTGATTAACTACAAGTTTTCAGGTCGAGCCATGAAAATAAAAGCATTGAAAAATATGCAAGCAACCACAACAACAACAAAGCCTTAATCCCACTATGTGGGGTTGGCTACATGAATCATTTTTCTCCATTTATGTTCTATTTAGTGTCATATTTTTATTTAGATCTAATAAATTAAGATCATTTTCTATACAATAGGCCCAAGTATTCCTAGGTCTACCTTTGTCTTTCTTAACCAAAGTTGAATCTAAAACATGTACTCTCCTAATCAGATCATCAGATGGTCGACGTTTAATGTGACCAAACCATCTAAGACGAACCTCTCTAATTTTGTTCGTCATTGGAGCTACACTAAACCCAGCACGGATATTCATTTCGCATTTTGTCTATAAGTGTAAAGTCACTCATCCACCTAATCATTCTTATCTTGGTAACACAACTTATTATTATGCTTCTGTTTCAAAGGACAACATTCAGTATCATAGAGCATTGTAGGTCTCACCACCATCTTATAAAATTTTTCTTTCAGTTTAAGGGATACTTTTCTATCACACAAAAGGCCTGAAGCATTCCTCCACTTCAACCAACCAACTTGAATTATACTATTAACATACTCATCTATATCACCATCGCTTTGAACAACAGACTCGTGATATCTAAATCGTTCACACGTTTTAATAATTTTATCACCCAAATTTACACTTCTGTCACCAGAGCTGTTACTACTAAAATTACATTCTATGTATTCAATTTTAGTTCTACTCAAATGAAGGCCTTTAGACTCCAATGTAGACCTCCATAATTCAAGTTTTTCCTCGGTTTTTTTTTTTCCGTCTTATCCACGAGAATGATATAATCAGCAAAAAGCATACACCAAGGTACATCCTCCTGTAAATGTCCAATAAGATCATCCATAACAAAAGCAAGAAGATATCGACTTAAAGTCGATCACTGATGTAATCCAACAGGAATAGGAAAATATTGGGTCCATCCTCCTTCGGTTCAAACACAAGTAACAACTCTAGTATACATATCTTAAATGACTTGAATAGAAGTCATATCAACACCTTTCTTCTCAAGCACTCTTCAAAGGATATATCTTGGAACCTTATCGTAAGCTTTTTCTAAATCAATAAAAATCAAATGTAGATCATCCTTATTATCTCTAAACTTCTCCATCAAACCTCTCAATAAATATATAGCTTTCATAGTGAACTTGTCCGACATAAATCCAAATTGATTGTGAGAAATCTTTGTAATACGTTTTAACCTATGTTCAATTATCCTCTCCCCACACATCAACTTAATTCCTCTATAATTTGCACACTCTTCTGCATCCCTTTTTTTCTTAAAAATGGGACCAAAATACTCTTCCTGCACTCCTCAAGCATCTTTTTAGTTTTTAAAATAATATTATAGAGTTTAGTAAGCCAATAAACTCAAAAATCTCCTAAATATTTCGACACTTCAATTGGGATATCATCAGGTCCTACAAACTTTTCACCTTTGATTTTCTTTAAAGCCTCCTCAACTTCTTTTTTACTAGTGCAACGATAAAAATGAAACATTTTATTATTATTAACAATATTAAGATCATTAAGGTCGATCGAATTTTCAGAAACTTCATTAAAAAATTTATCAAAATAACTCAGCCACCTATATTGAATATCTTTTCTAAGAAAAATATTTTTTGATTTTCATCTTTAATACACTTTACTTGAGTTAAATCTTTAATTTTCTTTTCTCTTTATTTAGTTAGTTTAACCCTCTTTGGTATCTAATCTATTATAAGGATCACTAAAAATCAAAATTTTTAGGATCACAAATTGTTCTTTTGGACTCCTTACGGGTCTTTTGATATTTTTCTCAGTTATCTGAGTTTTTACATTTAAACCAATTTTTATAGCATAACTTTTTATATTTATCTTTTCTTGCACATTATTATTTCACCACCAACTATTTTTATTTATAGAAATTTTTTTCTTTTGATTCTCCAAGTACAGTTTTTGCTACTTATTTAATAGTGTTTGTTACTTTATCCCACATAGCATTTGCTTCTTCATAAACATATCAAATTCTAAAATCTTGAATTTTATTCATAAAAATAATGTTATTTATGTCTTTTAGATTCCCTCATCTAATTCTACAATGATGAGCCCAATTAATTTTTATTTTACAACACTTGATTTTAAAATCTAGAACTAATATTCTAAAAAAATATGCAAGCACATAAAAAATATATATTTGTCCTTATAACAAAAGTGAACGTATGCTTTAACAAATATTTTAAGTGCCCGACTATAAATTCAAGCTTTTTTTTTGCACTAAACAAAATAAAAGTATTATGTTAAACGAATAATCAAACCAAACTTTGCATAAACTCGCCTATCACCCTCAAAGGTGGTCAAATTGTTAACATAACACTATGCAACATGATCTATTGCCTTCTTGAAGGTCACCTTAAACAGTTGGAAGAAGCGTTGAGACAAAGCAAATTTTTACTTGCGACTTTATAGCTAACTGATCTAAATGAAAGAGGTCATTCAACATTGATTACGGCTAAGCACCCAATCAAATTACACATTGCATTGTTCAATTTAAGGTATGAAGTAAGTCCGTTAAAAACAGAGCTGCCAAAATTGACAATATGTTTAAAGATGTGTAAAGTAAGTTGATTGTGATACTAGTCACTGCAAACAACAAGCTCGCCTTCATTAACGACCTAAAATTTTCATAATGTTGACTTAGTTATGATCCATCTTCAAACAAAAATGTTTCTCAGTGGCACGTATTCAAAGTGAAATCCTATAATTTTTTACCATTTCCCATTGCTAAGCACATCAATGATAATGCCTATATTATCTCTCTTACAACTTAACATCTCTACTGCCGTCAATATTGTAAATATCTATATATATCACCCATGATATGAAATTGCCACACACCTCACTAGGCATGAGGCAAGTTATTCTAGAGAAGAAGAGACCTGGTGCAACTCACTGAAGTTCCATCAATCTTTACTTCTTCCAAATACTTTAGTTGATAATTTACCATACTTGACTGTTTTGTCTCTTACCAAATGTGGAGTCCTGGATATAAATATCCTAACTAAATAGTAGTGGACGCATATTTGCAGCATTGCTTCCAGAAATAATCATTGCATGAAATGGATACCTTTCCATTCCTACTATCTTCTTCTTCCTCCCCTTTTTAGCTTCTGCGTTGGTGTGTTTGCTAAGAACACACTAAGGGGGTGTTTGGTAGGATAATTTAAACAGAATTTAAGTTAAATTTAACGTAAATCCAACCAAACACAATAAAAAGGTTAGATAAATAGTCGTTAAGTTAAATCCAATTTTTGTTTGTTCCATTTATTAAATCCGAATTTATTAAATCCACATATTAGTTAGATTTAACAAAATCAGCACAGAAAAAAATATATATTTCAAATAGATTTATGCCAAACACATCAAATGAATTTAACTGAATTTACCTTAATTGAACCAAACATTAATTCAGATTTAATAATATTTAGATTTTATAAATTTTGATTTACCGAATTTACTAAATACCATTTAACTTAAATCCTACTTTAATTGAATATCTGTTTTATAAATGGATCTAGAAAATAGTTCGCTAACTAATCCGGAGGCCAACTAAATAGAGCATAATTCATGCAGATTCGCCGGGTAAATTAGATTGTTTGGATTGGAGGAAAGTAGAAGAGTAAAAGGAAATCTCAAACCATTTATGGGCTTGTTAATAAATCAGCCATTGGAACTTTAAGCCCTTCAACCACAACCCCGGCGCCCACGGCATACACACGCGCTGCCCCTTTTTCATTACTTCCACTCCATTTCGTAGCATCCAAACACAGTCTTAAGGCGCATTCGAAACGTAAATTTAGGGTAAAACTCATCCAAAACCATACCAAGTCAACGCATCCACTGTCGCAAATAATTCACATGGCCAAATCGCCAACGAGCAAAAAAGGCTTATATGAACTCCGCATCAAATGAAACAACCCGCGTCCTCTAAACCCTAACCTTAGTATCAAAATAAGAAATAAGAGAAGAAGCACACCTAAGGAGTCCACCTTCACGTGTGAAGAACGGCTGACGACCCATGCAGAAGTCCCCGCCACATCTTCCATTGACATCCACGAAAATTTCTCTGCTGACCTTCTTTCCTTCCTCTTCCTCTTCCTCTTCCTCCTCCTCCGAGCACGTTATCCACTTGGCCCTCTTCGCTATTCGGCGGCTCTTCCTCCCAAGTGGGTAAGAGATTTTCGCGCCCCCGAGCGGGAATATCAGGCGGTTGGTGTCAAATGACCAAAGTACACCCAGCGTTTGCCTTTAATATATTGGGGGCATTTACATACATATCACTCAATTCCTATGTTTTTCTTTAATGTATTGGGGGCATTAGATATACATATCACTCAATTCCTATGTATTTCCATATCTACCCCTTAAATTTTATATTTTACATTTAAGTCTTCTAATTCTTTCATACCACATCAAAAATATCATCATTATAACTTTCAAGATAAATCTTAGACCCTGCATCTTAAAATACTTGTTTTTTTAATTAATATGTTGACACATTGGAACATAAGCTCTAACTAGTTAATGATTAAATGAAGCTTCACTCAAACTTTAAATTAATTATTTGAGTCAAATATTTTATTTGAGTATTTCTTTACGAGGTTCAAAGAGGGTATTTGAATCAAGGTTTTAAAAAATAATTGGAATGCTCAGTTTTGCGTACACCACAATTGTTAGCACGAAATCTAAAAAATATTTGAATGACCCTGACGATAGCCAGACAATCAAGGCATCTTGTCGGCCTACTGTCAACCATGTGGTCAAGAATCGACAAATACACCGTGGCGAGAGATTTGAACGACAGAGCACGTCGACATTCCCGAAAAATCCTTGTGCAGGCGGGAATCATTGATCGTGGCTAATCGGACAACCCGCCTCAACTGACCAACCCATGGCGCGGTCATCACTCAGTCGGTCACCTCAGTGAACCAAAATCAAGGAAATCGATCACACAATTATCGAAATGCTAAAATTTAAATTGTAATGCATATATGGTATAAAATTCATATAATTAATTAAAAGCATCAATTGCATTAAGGGAGGCTATCATAAATGTGCAATCCTTTTTGTAAGTGTATAAAATATGCATATTTAAATAGAATGCAAAAATACAAAACAAATATATTTTTATCAATTATATCTACAAGAAATTCTTGAGTGTCTATACTCTCTTTCTCTCTTTCTTCATTCACTAAATTCTAAAGTCTTGGGGTGTATTCACATATGACTGGATCTTATACTCTTGCGGTGTATTCACATACGAGAAGCAAAAGAAGCTAAGTGCACATTTGGGGCGGCGGCATTTTGAAATCGGCGCCGTCTCATTTGAATATCACGTTGGGTTTAAATTTTGTTGCCGCGGTGTTTTGATATCACAATATACTTAATGCCTTCGCAAGTTTGACTCCCCCAATGTCCCGCGTATGATTTTCGCGATTAGGGTAAGAATTCATGTGGTGTCATTCCCATATCTCCCTCGCCCTCACCCTTTTGAGGATAATCGATCCTCTGCTCCTTCGCTTTTTGACGGAGATCGGTGCACATAAGGTATTATTTTTTACCTCACACTTTCGCCCTGCCCTGATATTCCTCTCATTTATTCCCGTGAGTATGTAATCGACCCTAGCAATACCTCTTGTTCCTATGATCGTTTGAAATAAACTATTGAAATTTTATACTTCAGAATGTTCGATTTTTAAATATAATGGGGCTATTCGAGAGAATAGAAGATTTCTCGTAGCATTTTGATTTTCCATTCTGATTTGTAAGGTATGCTTTCCCTGCGATCCTCGAAAAATTCGTCTTCTCTGTTGATTTTTTTTTACGGTGGAAATGCAAACAATATATTTTAAAAAATTTTTGTTGTGATGTATGAATGAATAGTTTTTGGGTTTTTGAGCGAGTCGATTATAAATGCTATATATGACAGCTTAGTCTTATTTATCTTGTACGCTAGGTTTATTTTCATCGGCATGTCTTTTTATTGTTTTTTTTTCAAGATTTGACAATTGTTTTTTTTTTTTTTTTGCAGCTATAACAACATGTTTTTTAAGGATTACAGGGACAAGTATTGTTGTTTTGTGCTAATGCGGACTACCTGCTCCGTTACTCACGTCACGTCAATCTCACAGCAGTGGGAGACAGTTCTACAGTTGTCGCAAATGTGTTTGCAGTTCGTTGTAGTTTCTTCCGATAAGTCGACAGTCCAATATGGTACATTGACAACAGCGATCGGGATAAGATGATTTCTCAGGTTGACAGTGTAACTGAGGACAAACATAGTCAGACTTTTGAAATTGAATATTTTAATATTTTTCATTGTAGTTGTAATTTTATTTATTATTTTTCTATTTATTCATATACTCACGAGAGTGTGAGTACTTTATGTTATCTTTTGAATTGATCTGTGATGATTTCAGGGTTTTGTCTTATTTACTTCTGTTTTCATTTTAATTCTGTTGCAAATAATTTCAATCAAACAATTACATGAAAGTCATTTATCCAACAATAATTATTAATAAATTATTATGAATAAGCTGTCTCAAATAACAATTCAACTTATTTTGATAATCTGCATATTATCAAAATAATATATTTATTACAAAATTATAAATAATCATCAGTTGTCCCAATCAGAACCTAAAACTATCAGACCCTTCGTTTAGGGCAGCTTATTTGGTGCGGTTTTGAGAGCTTATGTATTTTGAAAATGCTGAAATCAGTATTTTCACTCTATAAATATTTTGGTGCGCTATATGACTTTCCTAAAAAAAATAAATATTTCTAATAGCACCAAACCTAACTTATCAACTTATCTCCACGTGGGCCCGTTTTTTACGGGCGGCGTTCTCCCGCTAATATTACCTGCCCCGCCCTTTTGCATCGCGAACGTTCCCTCTCCCGCATGGAGTCCCCGAGTCTTCTCGCGAAGCCCTGCGTCTTCTTCTTCCTCGACGAACCAGGTAATCGTAACCCTCTCCTTCGATTGTTTTCAACTCTTCTCACAGTGGCTTTGATTCCGGGTTAAAATGCGTGAGAGGAGATCGACTCCTGACTGAAGCATTCTCGCTCGTCTTCCTCTTTGTTGCGCCTCTTAAGCCGCAGCCGCGCGATTAATCACCCATTTCTTCTTGTGGTGATAGCAGCAGCACGCATCCCCTTTTCTTTTACCGCAGATAGCCGAAGCCCACGATTAATCCTGGCTTCGCCCCTGTGGAATGTGTACCTGTTAGAAAGAGTTCATCTGAACTCGTGAACCTCTCACAAGTCCGAAAACTTTCCAGTTAAACCCAACCCGATTGACTCCACTTTGCCCGAGCCTTCTCTTTCCAGGCTGTGTTTAAATAGTGATTGAATGCTATTTCTTGTACGCTGAAAATAATTTTGATTTGCTTTTAAACAGTATCCCTTTACATTTCTTGATTGATTTTTGTTATAGGTGTAACGACTTTTAGTTTAATGAGTCACATTGCTTATGAGGAAAGTTACAGAGTTTTATTTATGATGATTGTAATATTATACAGTTCATATCAATCATGTACGGCTATACAGGGACCTATTTATAAGAATTATGCTATGTAATTAAAAAAGGGTTCTTGCTTTGTAAATATCACTTAAATTTTAAGCACCAAGTGCCATATCAATTATGTCTCTACATATCACACACCTAAACTTTTATATTTAAAATAACACTTTAATACATTACACATTTAAGTACATAACTTCTAAACTTGGTTTTCTGCACTTTCTTTATATTTGTTGGGTGTACTCTAGTGGGCTCATTTTGGATTGGTTCTTGCGATTAATAGGATCTGATTGAGTCCTTGTATGAGGAGTTTAGTGGAAGGTTCTCTTAATTATATTGTTAAGCTTGCAATATGTTATAAATCAGTAAAGTGGAAGGTTTTATTAATTATATTGCTAAGCTTTGGGTTTAATTCAGTTTGTATCTAATATTGCATTTTCTTACTTTGTACTGAGTAAAACCGTGACTATCAAGTTTGCTACTCTTGAGATGCCATAAACTCGTAAGAAAAGACTTGTTTAAAGATAACAATTTGTTGTAAAAGTTGAACTTATAATCTTAAATTATTTGCAGGGTTTTGACGGACACATTTTTTTTATTGTTTTTGGCAACATTTTCTTAGTTTCTTTTGGAAATCACCAATCACCTGCTATCAACTCTTAACTTAATTAAAAATAATGAATAGCTTCGGTTTAATTTATTCATTCTTATCCAGTAGTAGTAAATTGCCTTTAGCTGCTTTCATATATATACATTCAGAGATATTTCAGTGATGCACAATTCAGGTTTTTTGCATGTAATTTCTATTGTTAATGATAAATTTATCAACAGATTGCCTGATGGCTTTTGTTTTTGCTAGTTTACACTCCAAAGCAACTTGCAGAGAAGTATAGCAATCTTGTTTTCCTTCTTTATTGTCTGATGTTGTTTGTGGTGGTTATAATAATTCACTGTATGTACAGGTGATGTGTTGTTTGTTTGTTGTACTGAGGTTTCAAGTTCTGTATCTTGTTTGGTTTTTATTTGGTCTTCCTGTGATTTATTTGTGAGAAGTATGATAATTCTAACTATGAATGATTAATGGAACTTCTAGGAAAGGAGCAGCCTGTCTCTCAGTGTATGGGAATGATTTTAACCCTTATGGGAGAATGATATTGCCCTTTTCCTATGCCATTATGTCTGGTGCAATCGGATCCTGCTCAGTTTTATTTGCAAATTCACTGTAAGTCGTTCATTTAGTGGGAATTTCAAAATTTATGTTTTTAAGACTTCTTTCTTATCTTTTGTGAACTAGCTTTTCCTGGAGTAATTTTGACTGGTTATTTTGTTATTTTCCAGATCCAACATGCTTTGGTTGCCCATGAGCAGCAATTATCATTTTCATAGTTTGTTCACATACTCGTTGCTTTTGTTGTATTCATAGGCATTACCTTGTTGGCGCCTGACGATGTTAAAGGTAGCAATCGAGGATTTTTCAATCTTATTTCTATGCTTTTATTCTGCTTAATTCTCACTAGTTCTTCCAGGTGATGAAACGAAAGATTCTTATTCTTTAATTTCTTCATTTGCTCAAAGTATCGCGCCTGATGTAAACTGGTGATTGCTCATCTTCTTCTTTTGTTTGTTTGTTTTAAAATATATGAGATGTTGCAGACACAAATCAAAATGTTATTTTTTTTCTTTCTTGTGATGTGTTATTTTGTTATATATTCTTTAAGTATAGTTTATTCATTCAATCTCTCACAAAAATCAATTCCCTTTCTAATATAGATATATTTTTGAAAGATTATATGTAAATACATAAGAATGTGTGGCAAATGTGTAAATATTTCAAACAAAAATCTTTAGCACTTTCGATGCTCACTGTTAAATGAGTTGTGTATCTGAACTTTTATTTTGTTTTGAAATGAATTTCTGCTTCTGAAGTATCAAATATGTGGTTATCACAGTTTTGTGTTAAACAACTTTAGTAAATGAGAGCAGAATGGTCATTTTTCTAGAAACACCTGCCTTAAAATTGTTTTCACACAGCTGTAACAAACAGACAACCAGCTTCGTAAAGAGAGTGTAGCTTTTCGAAAGCNTTCTTTGAACCGGGCTCCATACAACAAATCTCTCACTTGGAGATCGATACACATACTACAACGTCTTCTTCCTCAAACTGACATCCTCCACTAGCGGCATCACCATTTTCTTCAATTATGAATTCTTCATCTCTGCAACTC
Organism: Phalaenopsis aphrodite; assembly: GCA_003013225.1. Lineage (NCBI taxonomy): Eukaryota > Viridiplantae > Streptophyta > Magnoliopsida > Asparagales > Orchidaceae > Phalaenopsis > Phalaenopsis aphrodite. Next base: position 14,611 of record NEWO01001142.1, read on the forward strand.
AAAGTCTCTGTCTTCACACTAGAAGACCAGCTGGAGCTGTGCACAACTTCAGTTTCTCAAAAGTAGCATCCTTAGTCAACATATCAGTAGGGTCAACATAGTCTTGCACCTCCAAACCATTTTTTGGGTTACTCTTGTATTCGTTTACAACTCTCACTGCATAAGCAATATTCTGCCTCAGCTGAAAGCCTTTTTCAACAAATCTAGCATTGCACCTCTTACTAGACTGCTCTGTCTAAGAAGATTGCTCGTTTGCGGTGCTTCGTTTGACTGCTCCACCAGAGTTCAGTTCGATTGTTCTGCCAGAGTTTCTGCTCGACCTGCTCGACCTGCTTGACTGCTAGCGTCCCGTTTGTACGCGATAGTCGTTGCAGTGCTTGTGTGAAGCATGCTAATGGCCTCAGGACTTTCCTACGCTGCCGCCCTCGCCGGTGATAACTCCGTCAAACCCTTCTATTCTACAGTGGTTCACAAACACAACTCCCTTTTTCACCTCGCACATAGTCTGATATTCCCGCAGATGTACCATGTTTCTGTTGCAGGACATAGAGATTGCAATCTTATAAAAAAAATAGTCAAATTCTCTTCTGCAACAAGCCACAAAGAAGAAGCCAAGGTAAAACAATCTTCATCTTCTTCTTTCTTCTTCCTTTTACCGCAAGGAACTGTTCCTTACACTTCTCTTCCTCTGTCCCGTGGAAGCAAAACTACCGAAGAAGAACGCAAAAAGGGCTGAGCAAAATCAGAAGGAGAGCCATGCGATACCACACAATACATTTCTTCCTCTTTTAAACCACACAAGCGAAAGCAGTCGATCAAAGGTAAGGAAGATGTTGTTTTGATCACGACTTATAACAAGCGAAGAGTTGGTTTGCTTCGCGGAAATAGGGAAGGCGGGAGTGGTTGCACGAACAGCATGGAGGTGCGACGATCGTCCAAAGCTTCGCTTCGCTTTGTAAAACAAAGGAGATTGAAGCGGGGAGCGGGAGCAGAACAAATATTTCTTTTTTTTTGTTCTTTGAACCGGACTCCATACAACAAATCTCTCACTTGGAGATCAGTACACAAATTACAACGTCTTCCTCAAATTGCCATCCTCCACTGGCGGCATCGCCCTTTTCTTCAAATATGAATTCTCCATCTCTGCAACTCAAAGCCTCTATCTTCATACTAGAAGACCAGCTGGAGCTGTGCACAACTTCAGTTTCTCAAGAGTAGCACCCTTAGTCAACATATCAGTAGGGTCAACATAGTCTCGCACCTCCAAATCATTTTCTGGGTTACTCTTGTATCTGTTTACAACTCTCACTGCATGGACAATATTATGCCTCTGCTGAAAGCCTTTTTCAACAAGTCTAGCATTGCATCTTTTACTAGACAGCTCCACCTAAGGAGACTGCTCGTCTGTGGCGCTTCGCTCGACTGCTCCTTCAGAGTTTCGCTCGATTGTTCTGCTTGACTGCTCCGT
>NEWO01001142.1:28077-40165 GCA_003013225.1 Phalaenopsis aphrodite
CCTTTGCATGACGTTTTGTGTTATATGATTTTGGTTGTGAGGACATGAATTTTGAGCTAGCCTAGTTATCGCACACCTTAGCTTTTGCCCAACTAACTAATAATGGTAAATGGTCAACCATTGACCATTATCCCCTAAGTTGACTTGAACATCATTATTTTGGCTTGTTAGCCAACCCTTGACTTGCCACAACATTTTTCCTCAGTGCTTGCCTCCACTCTCCTGGCACCTTTCATTTAATTTTTAGTTATTTAAGTTGGCTATTGACTTCAACTAAATGCTTTGCAATGGAACCTTCTTGAAAATTCTTGGAAATTATCATGAACTCTTAAATACTTCTCATTTATTACTCCTCCCACATCTATCTCTACTAATTCCATGTTCAAGTCTTTGTGCACCATGCTATCTCTAATAATTCCATAAGCTTTTATATTTCATTTTAGTTCTATTTCAAAGCACATTCGAGTTTCACATTCATCCTAAATATTGATATTAGAGCAACTGTTTTCCTTGGGAAATACTTGTTCGGTGCTAAATTTCTAAAGTATGTTATATGGCACATTGAGTTTTGCATTTTGTAAAATGATCAGAAAACTTGTAATTCACTTGTAACTTTTTTGGCGCCATCGTCACTTATTGTTAGTTTTAAAATTTTCAAGTCAAATTGATTTCATTTGGTAGCCTAAAACTATTCGAGCTCTTCAACTTTTTTAGTTGTTAGAAATTATGCATTCAATGCTATTATTGTTGTCATTTGCTTGTTGTTTTGCAGTTGAAATTAAGTAAAAAATCCCCAGATCTTTAATTAGTTTTGTCTGTATGAACTTGTTTTAAATATGATTGCATTGTAAATTTTTGGGTTGATGAGTATCACATCTATCTTTTTTTTTGTGTTATTTTATTTATTTTCTAGCATAAAATAAAAGCATGCTTCGTTTTTGGGAAGAAATTAGTTATATTGTGAAAGAAGTCAATGATTCATAGTGTGATATTCTTAAAGGAAATAAGTAGCAGCAGTAAGGAGAGAGGGTGGTTTTAGAAAACTGAGAAGAGTGAGATTACATAGCAAAAGAAAGGCGAGAAGGGTGGATGGAGATGGTAGTCCTTGACATGATATCTTGGTCTAAAAAATCTCAATCATTGTGGTGACAATGTTATCCTCCAAATTAGAGAAGAATTTGGTCTGATTGTGAAGGAAGACATGGAGCTGCAGTATCATGAGCTGGGTTAAGGTTTATGAAATAATTATTTTGAAATTTAAAAAATTCCGAAAATTTGTTTTTTTTTAATAAATAAATTTATTTGAATAATATAAAACAAAACAAGCACACAAACATATTTTAGAAAATATGATCTCATGCGCTAGATTATTTTAGAAATTATGTTGATGATAAATATTGTTTAAAAGCTGAAAGATAAGTTACAAATGGTAATAGAAAAAAGTTGCGAACTTCAGTGCTAGTGTTGAAGCTAAGTCACCATGTCTGCCTATTCCAATTAGAGACCATATCCATATTTGACCAACCAACTTCTATATATAGCCATATCCAATCTCTCTACCCGAATTTGCATTGTTACTAAAAAAATCTATTCTTCCATTCAAACTCTCAATTAATAGCACATAATAAGTATCTAAGGATAATTATGGCAAGCATAGCTTTGTTGTTGGCCATATGAATCAAAATGTAAATTTGATTGAAACACCATTATAATTTGCTTAATTAACCGCTCGTGGAACTAAAAAGCCTCTTAGGATGGCATGCTTCATTTTGATCCTCTTAATCAAATATGGACATAATAAAGACAGAAATTCAACCTGATATATTTAGTACTAGCACTTATATTGAATTCATTAACCTGAATTGTGTGAGCAAAAAAATAGTCTGCTTAGATCATCAGAAAATGCATACTATATATATTTTAGTAGATTTATTATAATCGTTAATAGAAAAGTATGTAAAGTTTAAGGGCCCGTTTGTGGCAGCTTAAAAGTGCGGGCGGCGTTTTCAAAATGCCGTCGTACCGTTTAGTTTGCGTATTTCGCCAGCTTATCTGAAACCGCGTTAGTTTTTACATTAAACGCAGGCCGTGGGCCGGACCCTGCGGCCTGCCCGCGGACTGCGTTTCAAGATAAGCAGTTTATCTTGAAACGCACAAACTGCCCCAAACAAACCCTAAGAGTCTGTTTGGGGTGACTACAATTTTTTAAAAATATGGTTGTAAAGTTGTGGTGGAGTGCAATTTCTTGGAAAGTTGCGGTGAGAATTATAAATATGTATTTTTTTTCATAAAATCAGACAACTTTCTTATAGCCATTACATTTAACATGTGAGGTTGAAAAAAATAATTTCCCACCATAAAAATTTCTAGAAAAAAGCAATAAAATATTTTTCCAAACAGAGCTGTGGTGGCGGTTTGAATAAAAAAGTTGACAGAAAATTGTCCCAAATTGACCCTAAATCATAAAAATGAATTAAAGAACTTCTAAGAAACTTAATTTATATATAATATATACTAGAAATTTTTAATTTACATTATGTTGATTTTTCTTTATAACCAATATTATTTAACTTTAGGATACAAGAATATTAAGTCACCTGACTATGACCCCACTTACTCCTCAACTTTTGTTGAAATAATGAACATAATATTTAATGAATTAAAAGTTCAGTGGGATAAACAATTATAATATTAAATTCATACATACAATGGAAGCAATGCTGATCATTTGAACTAATACCACCTTTGATATTCATCAATATATGCTTTCATAAGTACATAAATATGTAATGATATGTCTTGTGTTTGATCATTCAACGCACTAGGAAATTGCATAATGAAATTAATTGCTTTACTTTTATTCTTCTTTTTATCAATACTGATCATAGTTTTATTTGTGTCATATGATTCATCACATTTCTTAATGGTCTCTCAATTCAAAATTTGATTGTACTATCTAAACTTTTCTAGTGTCAAGAGTCAAGAATCCCTTTTGGCCTTATGAGAACTTTTGCCTCTCAACATGCAAATCATCATTTTTTATCAACTTTTCTCACATAACACCACTCTTCATAGGTTTTTTTCTTATTTAATACTATTCTTCACAAGATTTTAGAATTTCTTATCATTTAGCAATCAACCTATTTTAACATGTATCCAAAAGTATACTACGATATGTAACTGTCAGTATGTGACTGCTTAATCATGCATTATGCTTTAATAAAAATCTCTAAAAAAAAAAATTTAATATACTTTGAAATTATTTTGAATTGGTGATTATATAAAAAATCCAACAAACTTAATAATATCATCATATATTCAATATGAAGAATTATCTATTTGCACATACATAATGAATAAAGGGAGTTATAGTAATTAACAAATGTCTAGATCTAAAGATGAATTGTTTCCTATATTAGAGAATGATTATTTTATTGTAATTATAGGTTTCTCCTCGAGTTGTAGTTCCTTATTTCTATCTCCTAGTTCATTATTTTTTTAAGCAACATAATAATAATAATTTTCTTAATTCAAAGTTAATTTTTAATTACTTGACAACATAAATCTATTTAAAATAACTTCAAAATAATATTTTTTAATGTCAAAATATTTTCTCCCCATTTAAGCCTTGAAGCTTGTAATTTGAGACCAAACTTTGTAGATGAATATGCAAAACAAACCCTAGCTTTCTCTTCCTCCTCATTAGCTACAAACCTGCTCATGCTTTGTTCTCTACTTACGGCTTACTACTTTGTTTATGGGGAAATGATGGAACGACTTAGAATTCTATTACCTTATATGATCAAAATATGCTTCTAAATCTAAAAGTCATCTGGTCGTAAAAAAAGAGATTCGACATTGCATGCTTAGTTTAGTGAAATGGGGATTCTAGCTACCGGACATTTGTACCTGTGAACAGTAAATTTAATTAAACTTTTATGTAAAATTATATAATTAAAAATTAATTTATATGAGCTAATATTCTAATATTTATGTACATACTTCTATATTTCAAATTGATTGTAACAAATTGTAAACTTTTATAAAAATATTTATAGTCATTTTTGGTATATTTGGAAATTAATGTATAAATTTAAGAAAAAAAATTGACATTCCTTTTTAACATTCTTTGGCATTGCATAGAACTTCCAACTGAATTTTAGGTTCTACATTCTAATGATTTAGTGCTTAGAAAATTTTCTATAAGGCGATCCATTGACATAGAACCATTAAAGGATTGTAGCCATCATGATTTTGGGCAAGATAATGGTGATGATCTACTTTCGAGTGTAGATTTCAACTTTGGAATATTTATACTAATGTAAGAAGTAATTTAAAGTTTATTATAGTAATTCTATTCGGAAAAATGATGATGATTAATGACAGAATTTTGAATCCTCTACAAATTACATTTTTTTTAATATTTTATAAATCTAAAGGATATAACTTTGTCCATTGCTAAGTCTTCACGTCCATATGAGCCTAGTGAGTTTACATTCTTTTATGCTAAAAATATGAAATAGTAACATTTTTTGGTGATGCATATATGCGACAAGTTAAATTTAATTTAGAACTCATGAAATGTTAACCCTATAGAAATCAAAGCTTTTTAGAATTGTGAGGAAAGAAATGATAATGCTTATGAGGCAAATCTTTATCTCAATGTTGAGATTTAACTAGTAATCAAGGTGTTGATTTAATGTTATATCATGGGCAAATCCTGAACATTTTTGTTTCTTATGTGGATATTATTGTCTTGCTAGTTGATACTAGTTTATCTGTTTCACCATTGTCATTGCTTGTAAGTCATCGTTTGATATCTTATGTGAGTTGGAGTGCCCATAAGTTCTATGTCTCTTGATGATCGTAGATGATTAGAAGATCTATAATAGCCTTATCATCTTTTGCTCATATTTTTTAGTTTCATTCTACAGTGCCGGATTTTTTTGAAACTTGGGTGTATGAAGAAGGATGATCTCTGGAGTTCTTTTTATGATAGTCATGAGTTTTAGATTATCAATAATTAAGGACGTCCATGCTTTACTCTTTTATTTTCGACCCTTGAGTTTTGGGTCTTCTGTGTCATGTTATATTTTTAGGCTTTTATTTTTTAACCATTGTATTGAGTTTATGCCTTGTGTTGTGGGCCTTTGTGTGGTGGAACAATTTTATGTGATGTTGATTGTAGGGAAATGAGGATGAGCTAGCAAAGTCATTCCATGCCTTTAGTTTAGCCCAATCAACCCAATTTGATCCCTTTTGACCACCCATTGACTAGCATCATACTAAGTTGACCGCCACACCTTCATTTGGACTGGCCACCTTATCTTTGAATTACCATGCCATCTTTTCACATGGCTTACCCCCCTTCTCTCTTTTCTCTTCATTCATTCATTTAATTCTATGTTATTTAAGAAAGCCTTGATAATTGATTTAAATTGAATGCTTTTCATTAGAACCTTCGTAAAACCCTTGAAAATCTGCATGGGCTCTTCAAATGCCACCTTTTAATTCTCCTCTCATTTACGAAGCATGAGCGGCCACCCTCTCTCCATTTACCCTTGGAGTGACTTCTTATACTCAAGGTTTTACATAAAATGGCCTCTTAAAATTGGTGATTAATGAATGTTGAATGAAATTTGCTTGCTTGATAATTTATTCTTTCTTATGTGCTTTTAACCTCAAGAGAAGCTATTTTTGAATGTACGAGTTTCTAACCCTTGGATAAAAACTTTTGAAGGACAAAGGTTTTTCTGATGAATAACTTTTTGTTGAGGTCGAATTTAATTATGCTTGCTTCGCTTACCTGAGTCTTGAATACTCTACAACTAGATCTTTGTCTAAACTTGTCAATTCTTCTTAGCAATCTTAAAGTTGACAAGTTTTGTTATGTTAATACTAAATTTACTAAATATTTTATATTCAACTAAATTATTATCTCGATTCACTAAGTGATGGGCTCATCTTAAATATCACACTAATACACCACACTTCAAGAATCTTTTATAAGCCTTTTAATCAATTCATAAGGATCATATTTATTGTTAAATGATAAAATTTATTGAGATTCATATCTTTTTCTCTCCATATCATGCCCACTTTTTCCTATAACTCACCAAATCAAATCTCTTAGTACTTTATTAAATTTTTTCTTAAGAACAATTTTTTTTTGCTTTATAATTATCCATTGAATGTGTTAACACAAAAGTTACTTGTATAATAGGTATTCTAGGCTTTAAACCAAAATGTTTGCGATATTGACACAATTTTTCTAACTTTAGACTCTAATATTTTCTCACCTATCATCATGATATAATTTGTAAGATTGCTTTCGTTTTACTTAACCAAGATCTTAAACATATTTTTTGTTCTTAGATGTTGGTTTCAAAATATTTTCTAATTATCTGACTTCCTTTTATTCTTTAAAATTTATTTTCACATATTTTTTAATGAAATCACGATGATATTGATCATATGTAGGTATCTCATTTGGGCCTTTATTTTTTCCTTATGTAGGTTCTTATGAGCCTATTCCATTTTGCTATGGTTTACCAAAATAATTTCTCTATCAAACATCTTATTTAATAATTATTCTTAGTAGCATATTTCATTCATTTTTTTGTTTTAATTTTCACGATAAAAATCATTTTGGTCTCTCACATTTGGGTAACATTTTATATTGATCAATTTTTCTTTTTGGATAACTTCACTTTGGTCCTTGATATTTGGGTCATGCTTATGTTGGTCCTTCTCTTAACTAAACCTTACCACCACCCCTATACTTTATCCTCCATTTCGCTCTCTATTTCCTTTGATGCAAAGATCACCTCTCCTCTCATGCTTTTAATGTTGGTTATTTTCAAAGATCTCTGATGATTCCATCTTACTTGATGATCTTAACACAACTCATCGCCAAAACCCCATCATCCTACTATGTGTCACTTGTCTATTAAGCAAAAACTAAAATTTTAAGAGAGGAAAGAAAAAAAAAATTAATGATGTTTTTAGGAAAGAGAGAGGAGAGAAGTAAAAGCAACGAGCGTTTGAGGAATTGGATATTTTGAACATAAGAAATTAATTTCATTCAAATCAAGGTTAAGAAGTTCCACTTCAACCAAACTAACAAAATATTTAATGCACTCGCATAATTAGCCCCATTTGAAGGCTGAAAATCAAGTTTTGGGACCATAATCATCTCAAATTACAATAGAGATCGAAGCGGAGGAATTTTAAAAATATGAACTTCATGTGAAGTACGACTCAAAAGCGAGGGATCTATGCAATTTTACTTAATTTTAATTAAAATTTTTCTTCTTTTCTAATATGTATAGCCTCATCTAAAGCTTTAGATTTCATATGTCTTGCTTTTGCTATTTATTTTTTTCTTGATACTTAGCTCATTATATATGCATTTTTTGCTTTATTTGTTAGCCTTTTTGTGAGATTTATAATGTCCTTATAATCATTAAGCGTCCAATTCTATTTTAATGTCCTTTACGACATATATTTTTGCCTTAATAATTTTTCGCATATTGTTTCTCCACTTCCCAATCTGTTTACACATTCTATTTTTAAACTCTCTTAGAAATTACTACTATCTTATTTAAAATTAGCCATCTTTTCCCACATCATTTCATTCAGCTGACAAATTCCAATTTCTCATCAAGCAACCCATGATAAAAGAGCAACGAATTATCACTTTTCGAGTTCCATCATTTTATCATAAGTTAATTATCTTTAATAATTTTTTATACTCTTTAGATAAACATCCGCAACTATTATTCCATGTCGTTATGTGTCAAATGTTATCGTAGAATCATCGAAATTTTTTTTGCAAATTGTTTTCTTATAAGAATACTATTTTTAACTTTGCATTAGCTATTGTAAAATCATATGCTACTCTTAGATTTAGAATAACTTCTGCATGCTATTAAAATCTTTTGATGCTCATACCCATTAAAGTTATTTTTCTTAATTATCTCATTTTCTCAGGTGCATGTTCTAATAGTAAACCAAAATTTGGTCTGCAAATTATCTTCTAATCGAACTTGTAAAACATAAACATTAACTATATATTCTATATTATAATGTCATGATTGGGAGTGTATGCGAGTTGAGATTAGCTTGAGTTTGGTTTTTTGTCAAAATGCAACCTGGAGTTCAGCTCACAATAATGACAAGTGGCTCACTAGTTTGAGTTGAAAATCAAAGTCTCATGGGAGCTCACATGATGGGAGCTCACCATAGAAGGCATAAATGGCCAGAAAAGGAAAAGTAACACGACAACTCACCAAAGAAGACATTAATGTGAGCATCGATTGGCTAGTTGAGCTAGCTCGCGAGTTGATGAGCTGAGTCTAAACAAGTTTGACTTTGAGCTCGAGCTTGAGCTAGTTAATAAGCTCAACTCATGAGCTCATTAACGAGTCAAGCTTGAGCCAACTCACGAACTAGCTCGTTCACTTTCACCGCTAGTCATGATTCTTTACTAATCCTATTTCCTTCTAATCCTCGAGTTCATGAATTTTCTTTTCTTCCCATTTAAAGTTCATTAAAATCATGGAGCAAATCAAAATTTTGATTTCAAACCAAGTAAAATCTTGCCACTTTTCTTTGCATCACTTATGTTAACGTGAGAACCGACAGTTTCTTATAATTTATTTGGCATGCACTTATGATTACCATTCTAGCAAGCTTTCACAATGATTGGTGGTTTGAATGAGTGTAAGCAGGCCGAGTTTGAATAAGCCTCGTTTCTTTTCTAGCTCAACTTAGTTGATTTTTGTTCTATTTTGAGTTAGAGTCATGCTTGATTATGTCTGAAAACTTTATGTTTGTATTTAGTTTGCTTTAGGCTCATGTTCAACTTGAATTATATTAATCTCAATAACTAACATTTTATGCTTGGTGATTAGATCTAAGCCATTAGATTAACATCCAATGGGTAATATAAAAGAAAGCTAATGCATATACTTGTAATATATATATATATATATATATATATATATATACACACACACACAAACACAATCGAATATGGTTATTTTTGTGTTTGGCTTTTTTTAAAAAATAAGCTTGAAAATTATTATTATTTTAAAAATAAGAAAGCTCAAATTATATGTGCAAGCTCGAGATATTTACTTAACAATGGAGTTAAATAAGAGCTACTTATGAAGCTATAAATAAATTGTTCCCAAATTTCGAGCTTTTTCCTTTGCATTTTTTAGATGTAACTTCTTGCTTTTGAGGGATGCCCATCCACGGATAAACTACAAATTCATATTCACTCTAATGAAGTTTAACATTAAGTATGCTTAAGGAATGATAATTAGATTTAGACTAATATTATCTTTTTTATGATCACAAAATAATATAAAATTATTTGGATGATGGATAAAAATGAAACTAAAAGCAGTAGAATTAAGAGTCTGTTTGGAATAGTTTTCTATTTGTATTGCATGTCAGACTGTTACTAGATTTGTTAAAATGTGATGGTTATAATAAAATTATTATCTAACTCCATGAAAAAAATAAATATTTATAAATCTCTTTGAAGTTTACAATCATCTTTACCAAAAGCTACAACCACCTCAAACGAACTCCCTAAATGGCGGAGCTCATGCAAAGTAAACGAACATCGTTGCAACTCATTTCAGTGAAACCATTAATTACGACTTCTACCAATCCTTAACTAGCACTTTGTCAAAAAACCCCCTCTAAATGCTAAAATTTGTTAAACTGCACAGATTTATTTCTCATGGCTACTGTTGGAAAGTTTAATGCTCACGTGAAGCCTGTTTGTCTGTTTCTTGTTCTTGGTAGATTGATGCAGTTTAAATGGCAGTCTATCATTTCTTCATAACAGTGGCGCCATTTGACTGAGATATTTCCCTTCCTCCCTCTGTCATTTCAGTTCAGAGGATCATAAAAGATGCTCAGGCCGTGTGACATGACTGGTCTGATTTTGCTTCTTTTTTTTCCTTTGGCCTTTTTCATTTGGAATATTTACATGCATACTGCGCAATCCCTACATGCCCATCATTTAAAAATATAAAAAAATAAATGTTAAAATGTTAAAATAGTGGTATTTTTAATATGATATGAAAGGTTTAGATGGTATAAATGTAAAAAAAATAAAATTTAGTTGTTATATGTGTAAAGTTGAAATTGGCTGGCATGTATGTAAATGCTCTTTTTCATCTCTGGTATTTATTTCTGGTCTGTTAATCTCTCTCTATCTCTGCTACAGACAAGAATTACCTTATGCAGCAACTTTCTCTTAATAGTGGTATTTCTGAGAAACAAATTTTCTTTGCCAGCAGCTTGGTAAGTACATATTCCTGTCTTCTTGTTAAATATATAATGTGGAAAAACTATAAAAAAATACATCAGGGAGCAAAGCAACTTGAAAATTGAATGTGGACAGTAACATGAGTGTTGTTTTTTTTTGTTTTTCATCAGAAGAACTATATGCTTACTGTATATTTATAATTTGGTTATGATGCATGTCTTTCTGTTATAGGAGTTGCTTTCCCTTTATTTACTGGTTCCTGCAGTCTTATATTTGGAAACAAATGGCAGAGGTTTGATGATCCCTCTAAAGATAGTACATTTTTAGGATCCCTGCTTAAAAGATTGAAAATTTACATACATATCCTCAGTTTCTATGTATTTACATATCGAACACTAAACTTCAATTTTTACCTACATACAACCTTACATATGCATGAGAAAGTGTCTTTTACCTTTTAAAAGTTAAAATGATGATATTTTTGATGTGATATAAAAATTTTGGGCGGCATAAATGTAAAAAGCAAAGTTTAGACGCTACATATGTAAATACATAGAAACTGGTAGCATATACCTCAAAAAAGATAGACATACATAACACTCTAATCTTTAAAATCACTAAAAAAATGCTACTCTTTAACTTTTTAAAAGTGAAGTACACTCTTTCATGCATGGGTTCACGACACTGAAGTGTTATAGATATAAATATCAAATTTGAGGTGTTAGATATGTAAATACAAAGGAATTGTGTGATATGTATGTAAATCTCCCTAAAAGAAAATGCTTTTAAATCAAAAATAGTGAGAAGATAGTTTTAACTCCCAGAAATATTCTCTTGCTGTCTCTAAATGAAAAGAATTCCTACAAAATGATGATTTCAGTTCAAAATAAGTAAATTTTACCTTTCAATCAAATGAGTCCTAAAAGATAAAATCAAGGGCTATCTGTATAATTTCTGAATTTATTTCCATGCTTATCCTAACATATTTTTCTAGAATTTAATGATCTGGCTGAAGACCTTATCTCAAAATCTATCATAAACTATGCAAAAGCTGTTTCATTTTTTTTCTCATTCCAATGAAATGGTCTTGTTCTGTCACAGGTGTGGATGGCCAGGCAGCCAATGGACAAAGTTGATCAGTGCTGTTGACCAAAATCTGGCTGTTTATGAGGTAAAAGCTGTGCAGTCACACCCCATTTACTGTTCTAAATAGTATTTTAATTTAAAGAAGCTGCTTTTAGTAATATTGACCAATATGATCTAGAGTCTGCTGCATCAGATGCAAATGGCACCTACCATTATTATTTTGTATTAAATTTACATGTGCCAAAATAGTCACTTCACTGTTCACACACATCATTTTAGCTACAAAGTTTATAGAAGTACTAAATTAGTCTTTAAGAGGACTATTTCATTCCATATTAAAGTAGTATGAAGACAGACTCCGTTTGGAGTAGCTCAACCTCACCATTTGTAAATTATGTTTGAGCAGTTTATCTGAAAACGTAGTTGTTTTTTTACGCTAAGCTCAAAATGCCGTCTCACCATTTGAAAATTGCGTTTGAACAGCTTATCTGAAAATGGAATTGTTTTTTTACATTGCAAGCTTTACATTTCATTTCTTTTAAAACATGGTTTCATTTGATATCCAATAGAGTTTTTAAGAAACACTCCTCATGTGTAATGTCTTGAACCTGGCCGTAACTGGGGCTGCTAGCAAAAAGATCTGAGGAGAATTGTGGTCAAATTTGAACTTATTTATAAAATTCAAGCTCGAGCTGAACATATTCTTTAGAT
>NEWO01001142.1:50966-69662 GCA_003013225.1 Phalaenopsis aphrodite
TTTAGGATAAGCTGCTTATCCTGAAACTTGGTCTGCGGCCGGCTGCAGGGGTCGACCCGCGGTCTGGATTTAGTGTAAAAACCCAAGCAGTTTCAGATAAGCTGGTGAAATGCGCGAACCAAACAGTACTACAGCGTTTTGAAAACACCGCCCGCACTTATAAGCTGCCCCAAACAGACCCTTAGGCTCACTAGATCCCTTTCATCAATGCGCTGATTTTGACTATAAAAATGTAAAATGTAACAATCACACAGTTGATTATGATTAAGTAATTAAGTTTGGGCTCATTTGCACACAAATCATTACACTTTTGGTGTTTGAGCTCATCTCATTATGACATTCATTTGATTTTGAATTATTGTGAACTTGTAATCAAATGGAGCTCACCTAAAAAATAATATTAGAACATCATAATAGAGCTTACCTCAAGTTTCATTGTAAAAGCTAAAGAATTATTAGATTTGAAGCAGATGCTCTAATTAGGTCTTATATTGTAGAGAAAAAAATTACATTAGGAGTTTTCATGCAAAAATACATCAGGACTGTTATCACTGTCTGTCACGCATACAATCCAGACCCGTCTTAGTAAAAAAAAAAATTAAATAATTTAAAACACAGTTGGGTCAGACTGTACACATGACAGACAGTTATTAGAGTTCAGATGTATTTTTGCATCAGGATTCGTGATGTAATATTTTTTCCGTACTTTTTCATGCTGGAAAAATGGGAGAATTTTATTGGTGGTATTAATAGCAACTTAGATGATGGCATATTTAGGATATTTGAATAGATTTACATGTAATGTGTGTAAAAATTATGGCTTGGATGTAATTCACTTAAATATGTAGGATTTGAGTGCTATTGATGTGAATATCTAGATATTTGGATGTCATAATCTATATTTATCAACTATTTAACATCAAAACTTTTTTTTAAAATATTTATATCAACTAAATATTTTTATTACATAGAATATACCTCTATTAAAATTTGAGGAAGCATGTCTTGAAATGTAAATACATGGACATGAAGGGGTATATATGTAAATCATAAACCCTTTTTAAATAATAAGCTTGTTTTAATGCTGGAACTTATAATACAGTAATAAAATAAGAAATCAGTTGGATAAGTGCAGCATGTTTTCAGACTTTCAGTATCTTTTGTCATCTCAACCGTCCATTCCTGAAAAGACGGTCACTGATCAGACGGCGCAGCCACACCAGCCGCCACTTATTCTCTCTCTCTTCCCATACCCTTCTGGGTAGCCAACCGCGCAACGAAGCGGATATAAATAGCACGGGTTCATGGCTTCCCATCTGCTCTCCTCTACGATAAGGACTGGAGGAACAAGAAGAAGAAAACAGGGGAGTTGATGAGTTGCGGTGGAACTCACGCGTTTCAGCGATTTTCACGCGAGAAAGTTCTCATCTTTTTGAGTTCTCCTCTATAAGAAAAGGACTCTGCGACCGTTTTCCTCCTCTTTCTCCACCATCCTTCGTTCTTCTCGTTTCTCACAGAGAGAAACAAGACGCCATGAAAGGAACAGAGCAGGAGAAAATGGTGATAGTGGTGAGAGAATACGAAGACGAGAAGGACAGGGAAGGCGCCGATGCAGTCGACCGGATATGCGAGGTCGGTCCCAGCAGCGGAGCCGCCCTTTTCACTGATCATCTGGGCGATCCAGTCTGCCGCGTTCGCCATACCCCTGCGTTCATCATGCTGGTCTGCATTGAACCCGCTCCTCTCTTCCTATTTTGACTTTCAAAACTCCAACTTTTATTCATTAAAAACCTGCATAGAAAAAATTAAGAGGTAAAGATACGGACTGTTAACATTGTGAGCATGAAGATTAATAATTAACATTCAGATTTCACACTATGCAATTCAATTCAAACGACGAAAGGATTGATTACTGATTCGGTTTTCTTCCAGCTAAACAGCTTAAAAATCTCTCCTTTTTTTTTTGCAGGTTGCGGAGATGGTTTCTCCCGAGCGACAAATCGTCGGCCTTATCAGAGGCTGCGTTAAATCCGTCGTTTGCGGAGAAAAAGCAGCACGCCGCGGCGGTGGCTCTCTTCCTATCTACACTAAAGCAGCCTACATCCTCGGACTGCGCGTCTCCCCCTCACACCGGTAACTGCGCCCCCTGTTACAACCTCTGTAAAACCGTGATATCAAAAAGCTGACATCTTTTCTCTGCAGACGACTTGGGATTGGTCTCAAGCTTGTTCAACGCATGGAAGAATGGTTCATCTCAAAAGGCGCCGAGTACTCTTACATGGCAACCGACAAAGACAACAAACCTTCTTTCCATCTCTTCACCGACCGCCTCCATTACTCCAAATTCCGAACTCCAACCATCCTCGTCCACCCTGTTTTCGCCGGCCACCGCCTCCCCCTCCCCCGAACCGCCACCCTCATTCCGCTCTCCCCTTCCGATGCCGAACTCCTCTACCGCCGCCGCTTCTCCACCGTCGAATTCTTCCCCCGCGATATCGACGACATTCTCCGCAACTCCCTCTCTCTCGGCACCTTCCTCGCTCTCCCCTCCACCACCATATTCTCCGGCATCGAAAGCTTCCTCTCCGCCCCCCCGGAATCATGGGCCGTGCTCAGCGTTTGGGACTGCAAATCACTCTTCCGCCTCGAAATTCGCGGCGCGCCTCTAATTCTCCGCAGTTTAGCCTGGACTTCTCGCGCGGTTGATCGAGCTCTTCCATGGTTAAAAATCCCATCTTTTCCGAATCTATTTCGTTCTTTCGGAGGATACTTTCTGTACGGGCTTGGCGGCGAGGGTCCAGCGGCGAAGGAGCTTCTGCGAGCGCTCTGCCTTCATGCTCACAACATGGCGCGCGCCGACGGATGTGATGTGGTGGCGACGGAGGTCGCTGCATGCGAGCCTTTAATGGATGGAATCCCGCACTGGAAGAGGTTATCGTGCGCGGAGGATCTGTGGTGCATAAAGCGTTTGGCGGATGACTACAGTGACGGCGCGGTCGGCGATTGGACGCGTTCGCCGCCGGGGAAATCGATGTTCTTTGACCCTCGTGAAGTTTGACTCTTCTGTTTTCTGTTTGTACTGAGTAAAGAAGTATGACGTGGCGTTTTGTGGGGTTCTCCTTTTGTTGGGTACGAAAGTGGGGTCGGGTTTTATGGTGCGCCGTTTTTGAAAGTGGGGGGAAGTATAACGGTTATGTAGATAGTGATGTTGGGTGGGGAGATGATGAGAATCCCGTGGCGGGTGTGGTGGGAGGTGAAAGATAGGGGCTTTTTTGACTTTTCGCTAAAGCTCTTAATATATCTCCACCTTAAATGATATTCTCTTTGTCTATCTATTTAATTTTTTTTATTTTAAATTATTTAATAATATATGAATTAATTTAATGTTATATTAGTCCATTGAGCATATTAAAAAATAACTGTAAAGCTATTAAAAAATAATTTGATTTTTAAAAGTCAGACCACAGCTAGACAGCTACCGTTGTATCTAATCAGATTTCAGCGGTAGTTTAAAGTGGTGTTACACTGCCACAAAAGGACTATGACAATTTTCAGTGTTGAACCTCATTATTTTCTTTTCTCATTTATTTATTATACTTTTTTTTTCCTGGGTCGAATGACTTAGAGTGGAGTACGTGTCACCATGTAGAGCTCTATGACAATAAATAAAAATATGCAGAGGTTGAAAATTGGTCGAGTGACTGACCAATGTTCAAACAACCCAGAGGGCGACCGAACCAGAGGCCAAAGATCAATCGAACTTGCCAAACAAGGGTAAACTGACCATAGTTCAGTCGAACCAGAGTTTGACAGACTCAGAGACCACTCAGATAGAGGCCAACTGACAAAAGGATAATCACATGGCAAGAAGCCAACCGATTGTTGGTCGTCCGATTAAAAGTCTCATGGGTATCATATACTATCAACAAATCATAAATCACAAAACATAAACTAAAAGCCAACAAAATCCAAACCACCAACAAATCAATAGAACATCACCCCTTTATTCTCCTCTTAATCTCACACAAAAATAAACCAAACATGCTCCACATAATGCTATAAACAACCTAACAAAGATTCACTATTTTTGTGATAAAATGACTCATAAATTACACCTAAATTACTCGCCAAACCCATACTATCTTCAATCCCAATCAGACTAAGGGTTTAGGAACAAAGAAGTTAGGCCTCATGATTGATTCAAGACATTTTTGAGCCTTTATTTCTCATATTTGTCTCCTTTTATTTGTGTTATTTTTCCCAATTCAAAAGGTGTATTTCTTTTCTAAAGTGTTGGTGATGATGGTGTTTTTCTTTTGCCATGTTAATGATTTTAATGTTAGGTAT
This sequence comes from Phalaenopsis aphrodite, assembly GCA_003013225.1. NCBI lineage: Eukaryota > Viridiplantae > Streptophyta > Magnoliopsida > Asparagales > Orchidaceae > Phalaenopsis > Phalaenopsis aphrodite. Next base: position 55,314 of record NEWO01001142.1, read on the forward strand.
ATATGTAAATATGAATGTTTTCGTTTTAGATAAAGAACTTGTTGTGAGATATACACCAGTCGTTGTGGTATACATATAGAAATAAAATAGAAGAACGATCTTTGACGAAACAAAAAATAGAACGAGCAAATTCACACCAGAAAATAGTAACACAACGGAAGACACAGATTTACGTGGTTCTACAAATTGCTTACGTACACGGAGTTGCAGAGAATTTTACTACTTGAGGAATTTATACCAGTCGATCTTCTCTATTTACAAGAAGAATGTCTCACTTCGTTGCTCTCTCTTCTTCTCTCTCTGTTCTTCTCTCTCTACACAGAGATATACCGAAGAAACTCTACACCGAGAAACACCGAAGAAGATAAACTTACAAGAGAAATAAACTAAATTTCTCTTCTGCCACAAGCCACCAAGAAGTCAAGAGAGAACAATCGTCTTCTTCTTTTTTCTTCTTCCTTCTACCAAGCACGCACACACTGCTTGCACTTCTCTTCCTATATCCCAAGGAAACAATACTGCCAAAGAAGAACTCAAATGGGCTGTCATAAGAAACTCAAGGAGAGCAGCTCCTTTTATCACGAAACCACAACGAGCGAAGGGATGCTTCGTTTCACGTCAGAGGAAGACGGGAACGGTTGGCGCCGTTCGCGAACAAACGAAGGCAGGAGCAGTTCGCGATTTTCCGCGACACAAAGGGAGAAGCGACGATTCGTGAAAATAGGACCGAGAGCGGGATCGAGGCCCAACACAACAGAATTGTGCGCTGCATATGTAAATGCTCCATGAAAGCATTTAGAAAGATTTACATACATACCATTTAATTTTCTTCCATTCACATATACATTTGACATCTAAACTTCAATTCTTTTATCATTTCACTTTTTAGGAAGATTTAAATGCAAACCAATGCATTCATATGTGTTCAAACTTCAATTTTTCATTTTGCATGAAAAGACGTCTTTACTCAAAAAGGAGGTATTTTTGTAATAATATATATGTTAAGTGTATAAATATAAAAAAAAAAATTACGCTAGATACATAGGAATGGGTGGTATGAATGTAAATTAAAAAAGATAGATTTTTTTTAGTGCGATATAAATGTAAAAGGAAATTTTTTTCAGCCATATTTTTATTAAAATATGATAAAAAAAGTATTAATTTATTTATCTTTGCGCATGTTAAATAAATAAAATAAACAATATGAACACATTTTACAAAAATATCTACAATTAGGGCTGTCAAAACGGCTCGTTGTTTGCGAATAGCTCGTGTTCGACTCGTTAAGAAGCTCGTGTTCAGCTCTTTCGCTAAGTTAATGAGCCGAACATGAACAACACGAACAAATATTTGTTGTTCGTGTTCGGCTCGTTTTGGGTCGAAATAATACTAATCAATTATATATATATCTTTGATGAGTAGTCTTTTTTAAAAATTTAATTGACTACAAGGCTACAGAGATTTATAATTAATTAAAAGCATTAATGACGGAAATATAATAAAAATGATTAAATTAGATTCAAATGATATTTTAAATCTTGCCCCAATCCTTAACATCTGATGACTACGTGATTATGGTTGTCAAAATGACTTTTTATTCGTGAACGACTCGTATTTGGCTCCCTAAGCAAACGAGCCGAACACAAACAAAATTTTTGAGCTCGAAATATAAACGAGCCGAACAATAGCTGAGCCCGGACTCGCTCGTGTTCGGCTCATTTACACACCTATCTACAATAATTGATTTCCAATAATTGATTTCCATATAAAAGAAAGGAAGGGAGATGTGAATCTCATCACCCGAGGAGCATGCAAAAAGGTGTCAACAGTTTGGCCAGATATATAATAATTTATAATATATCAATTTTTAAATAAATACCGAAAAGAAGTAGCTCATATTATAATATGAATTTTTTGTATCATATATATATATATATATATATATATATATATATATATATATTATTTCACCATTGAGTCAATTATCAACGCTAGGAATGAAGTACGCACACATCTTTTCATGCGGAATGGGCAATGTGTATCTAATATATATATATATATATATATATATATATTATATAAAATGCTTCCCACTGTTTTTTATGGAAGACTGACATACATCATTTTCATTTTAAAAATAATATTAATGTATTATTAAATGTTATTTTAATAATCTTTTTCTTTTTTTAGTAATCATCATACTCATTGTTAAGTGATGTGTATATCTTATTTTTTTGCACTGCTCTGAAGTGGATTTTTTGCTTCAAAGATATCAAAAATAATACCACCCAGTTCTGTCGTAAATAACATTACTACACAAGGGCAAAATGATCATTTATCAACAATAAATAAAGAAACAATCAATTTATCCGCAACGGCTTATTAATAAGTTATAAGTGTCACAAACAAACCCTATTATTAGTCATTCCTTTATTATTTAAATATAAAGTTCAAATGATAATTTTTATATGACATAAATATAAGATGTAATATTTAAGTTAAAAATGAGTGGCCAAGATGTGAATGCCCCCTATTATTAGTCATTCCTTTATCATTTTATATTTGATTTTGAGGTGTTAGGCATGCATCATATCATATGAATACAAGTAATCAATGACAAATTATATATAAAAAAACACTTTTTCCAAAATAATATTTTTTATAAATTTCAAAATCTTTGAAATTTGTTTTTAATACTTTCTAAAATACAAATTACGACGAGCCGAGAAAAATATTACGTGTCATGATTTGCACTTGCGGATTAACGCTGTACAGCTCGAGTGCACTCGAAGTATACTGTGAATTCTTCTCATCTACGTGTAAATTTTTTTTTACAAAATAATTTGTTCTATTTTCAAATCTACCTCATTTTCAAAATAGATAATAATTGAGGAAGGATGAAGTTTTCATGCAATATAAAAATGGCTTTGGGCTCAAATGCTAAAAAAGCCTCTAATTAAAAATATGTTTTAAGATACATTACGACTCTATCAATGACTTAAAAATTAGTTTCCAAGGAGTTTAACTCATTAATTAATCTATAATAATATTTAATAATCTAGATATTTCTAAGTGCACCCTCCACTTAAACAAATGATAATGACTAATTTAGCTTAATTAATTTAAGAATTGATCCACGTTTAGCTACACTTAGCTTACTGTTTTTCTTACCACAAATTTACGGGATAGGTGTGGAGCGATCCACGTCGTGTGTACAGTGATGTGGTGTGATCCATGCTATTGTCCGGACGTATTATTTTCTCCCTATTTGTCGTTATGATAGCTATTTTACACTAGCTGTTGAGTTGATCTGTCGGATTGCCTTAGGATGCTGGCTTGTCGATCTGGTAGGGACGTTCATTCCGACGATACAACCAAAGAGACTCATTAGGCTATCAAAACACAGAGGTCAAGATCGATGAACATATGTCATATACTTATTTATACGCCACCTGACACACGGCGCACAGTCTTTTCATGGAGATAATGCTGACAAAATTTATAAGACTTGTATTTTATGAAGGAAATGGGTGAAGGGATTGACACTCCGGGCCTTATTTAGGGGGACTCTGGTAACCTTTCTTGCACCTCTCATCTCATCGGATCATCTTATCCGCTCAACTATAAGACGATCGAAATAAAGAATCCATAATTCAGGCTTCAAGAACACATCCATTACATTCCCCCTTCCTCCTCACACAGATCTCGCTGTCGTCGTGTAAACTCACGAACAACGCCAGACCCGACAACCTAAAATGATTCCATAATTACAATTTTTGAATTAAATCATATAAGCTTCCCTGCCTTATTTAACTATTTCAAATGATGTTATAATTAGTCAATCAATACAATGACCTCAGTGCATAAAACTAATTATAATAATTAAGACTTAATTCCTTTAACTAATATAATAATTAAGAATTAATGATCAAGATTGATGTGATTATTGCCGGTATGATTATATTATATTAATTAAGCTGATTTTTGAAAAATAAAAAATAAAAAAAAAATTAAAAAGAGGTTTAGGTGTGCAACTCTTTATTGACTAAATAAGTTTAGCTACATTCATTTAACTTGCTTTGCTTTGTGTCACAAAGCATGAAAGATTTAGTACAATATTACTTATTTGCATATTTATTATTAAGAAAATTTACATCCATACCATTTGTATTTACATAACTAACATCTAAGCTTATTTCACTCTTTAAAAGTTAAAATGGTAATATTTTTTATGCTATGTGGTGTAAATGTTAAAAAAGAGAATAAAGTTTGTGTTATGGTATGACTCATATACCATATAAGGGACAAATGCTAGAACGAAGCGGAGCGGAGCGGAAGAATTTGTCCAAAGCGGGGGAGTTTTCTTATGTGGGTTGAGGGTGAGGTAGATGAGTAATTTGGTAGTTACATACTGTACTCCAGTGTTTTCAAGGGTTATAACTAGACATGTTTGCAACCCTAGGTCTTATTTCATATTCTGTATTCTGCACTCTTTTCTGAATATTGAAAGAGGATGCAGACATCTTTGCCGAACCTCGTAAATCTCTGCGTGTTTTTCTGAATTTGTGTCGATTCCTGTTTTTCTTCACCCTAATTTCTCAACAGTTTGATATGTATGTAAATACCACCAATTAGTTATTATTATTTTTGTTATAATAATATATCAAATTAATTCAAGTACTATGTGATTATTGAGCTATGTACCAACTTATGGCTTCTCACATAAACCAACATTTAAAATTAAGAAAAGGGACATTTACATACATACCACATAATTCTTACATATTACAAATTTAACACCTAAACCTTCATATTTACATACATACCACTCAAATCATTCACATTTCATAAAAAATATCACCATCACTAAGTTCTTAAAACTGAAATATACACTTTAATGTTAGGTTTTTAATCCTCAAACTTTGGGTGTTAGATATGTAAATACATAAGAATTGTGTGGTATATATGTAAATTACCTTCAAGAAAATGACCCATAGCTCAAATGGGACCAACACACAACAAAATTCTTATTTATTTATATATCTAACACAAAGAATTTGATATTTATATTTATATATTTTTTGGTGACATAACCTAAACATGCAAATGTGCATTTAAATCAATCATAATATTAAATATTTTAGTGTTATATATGTAAATAAGAAATTTTTAGTATTAAACTACTTATAACAAAAAAATTGTGTGGTATATATGCAAATACCCATTTTATTTATTGTAGTTAATGCAAGCATAGAAAGCACCATAAAATAATCAATTTTTACTTATTTATAAAACTAACACTATTTTATAGAAAAAAAGGCTACAAATATAATATTTGATTTTTATATATTAATTTAATATAAAAGAAAAACTCTTTTTTGTTCAACTTATTAGTTAAGCTTGTTCTTAATATTTATGATATTAATATTAGGGGCAATTACATTCATACCAACCAATTATCATGTATTTACATATCTAACACCTAAATTCTGCTTTTTATATTTATACCACCTTGATCTTTCATATCTCATCAATGACACTATCATTTTAATTTTTAAAGAAAGAAATGCATTTTTTCAGACAAAAATACGATTAGTTTTGATACGCCACTAACAAATTTTCATCATCCGTCACGAATCTCGACGCAATATTTTGAGCAAGAAATATTCAAATCTCGATAAAAATTCATCTAGAGCTCCGATTTCAGTAAACTTATAGCCAAGCTGACTGGCTCGATGAGAAGGACCCAATTATATCAAGGTTAGTCTAATCCAAGTTAAATCAAGCCCAGATTAAGCGATTAAATCATTCTTGGAAGATTTTCGGACACATTTAACAGATCAAACGAATGTTGAATTCAACGAGTTAATAGTCGAATCGAGCATCTCGACAAGACAAATCCAACGAGCCCAAGATTGCTCAATTCTGACATCATTAAGACACTCAAATGTTCATCAAATATCATCCGATCGAGGGAAGCTTTCCGGATTGTCCGATCGAAATGATTTATATTCCTGCATTAATTGCACCCAAAAAACTATAAATAGAGCCCCGCCTCTCACATGAGGGAAGGAGCAGGCTTTGAAAATGAGCTTAAGTCCAACATTATCCCAACAACCATTGATCGCTGTCGATCATCACCGACAGTCATCCGCTGACCGTCGTCGACCACCGCTTACTAGATTCCTTCAGCCGTTCTCGTCTATGGGACGAGGGGTCTCTGTAATCATTAATCAATAGTTTATTCTCGCAATTGAGTCAGACCCCGTGATTTTTTCCCTTTCCGGATTTTCCACATAAAAATTTCTGGAGTCATCACTGTTTATTTTCCTTTCATCTGTGTGTGTGTTGAATTCTCATACAACGCTAAGACGATAATACATTACCCTACCGCGACAAATTTTCTAGCACGCATCAACTTTGTATGCAAAAAATGAATTTTAGGTGTTAAAATTATGCAAATACAAATGAATTGAGTGGTATTTATGTAAATTTTTTATAATAATATTATTACACTTATTTGAATAAAATCATGAATTTCACTTTATTTAGTGCACCGATTAAAATAGAAAAAAAATTACAGATTCCTGCTTAGCACAAAGTGGAGTTCTTCTCTAATTTTTCAAAAATGCCCTGCCACGTGGCATATGTACATTCAAATGCCTCCGAATTGCAGGTCAATTTGTAAAAACATTATTAGCTACCATTTCGGCTTGTTCGTCATGTAAATGAGCCGAACACGAATAATTATTTTAAGTTCTAATCAAACATTTATTTTAAACTCAAATTATAAATGAGCCGAACACGAACAGTTCTTTGTTCGCTTGTGTTCGGCTTGTTTTAGCTCGACATAAAAAAACTATATTAATTTATATAATAATATATTTTATACATTTATATCTAAATTTAAATAATAACAGATTCCATGCTAATGTGATTATAGATCTTATTGTGCGTAGGGGTGTAAACGAGCCGAACACGAGCGAGCCCAGGCTTAGCCGGTGTTCTGCTCGTTTATATTTCGAGCTCAAAAAGTGTGTTCGTGTTGGGCTCATTTGCTTAGCGAGCTGAACACGAGCCGTTCACGAACAGAGAATCGTTTTGACAACCCTAATCACGTAGTCATAAGATGTTAAAGATTGAAACAAGATTTAAAATATCATTTGAATATAATTAATAATAATTTTAATTGATTATAAATCTTTTTAGCCTTTCAGTCAATTAATTTTTTTTAAAAAATACTACTCATTAAAGATATATATATAATTGATTAATAGTATTTCGAGCCAAAACGAGCCGAACACGAACGAACAAAAATTTATTCGTGTTGTTCATTTTCGGCTCATTAACTTAGCGAACGAGCCAAACAAAATCTTCTTAACGAGCCGAACACGAGCTGTTCGCGAACAACGAGCCGTTTTGCCAGCCCTTATTGTGCATAAATTTGGTCAAGATTCAAATCCAACACACTATATCTATAACTAAAATTTATAACTAAACTTGGAACACAAGACTTAATTACACCTAATACCTTGTTCAAGCAGGAAGATTGAAACCAACAACACAATCCTACCTGCAAAAAATTTGCACTGCAAATTGCAGAATAGAAGAGATTTTAATGCCTACCGCCAATCTTTTCCAATTTTACTGTCATGATTGTCCGGAGTACTTAAAAGAAATATAAAAGGGGAGATAGTTACCAAGAAAGAGTAGCCACAATGAACAATGAAATTGGTTTTAAGATACATACCATCCAAACCCTTGTTTGAAAGTACTTGCATGCCAAAGTATCTTATATATTTTCTTATCTAACATCAATATACTAATATTTATTTAAATAACACTCAAAATATTTAACATCCCATAAAAGAATATCATATATATATATATATATAACTTTTCATGTATAGTTATGAGATTACAACACAAAAAAGGTTGCATATATAAATAACATCCTTTAGATGTTAGATATATGATACATAATAATTTTTTAAATTTTAATAAAAAATATTTGGTGGTGTAATAATAATGTGCAGGAAAATATAAAATATAAGTTGTGTTATAAAAATTGGTTTAAATATAAAAGTTTAAAGAACTGGGAAAATATAATGTGACCTGTATGGAGTTTAAGAGAACATGTTGTGATGCTAAAAATTTTGCTTTTAGTGATCTTTATAATAGATTAAATACTAAGGAGAGTGAAAAATATATGTACAAACTGGTCAAACAGAGAGAAAAGAAGTAAAGATTTAATTCAAGTAAAATATATTAAAGATGAAAATCACAAAGTACTTTTCTAAGAGAAGGATACTCAAGATAGTTGGGTGAGCTATTTTGATGAAATTTTCAATGAAGTTCCTGAAAATATGACCGACCCTAGTGATATTAATATCGTTAATAATAATCAAATATTTTCTTTTGACCGTTTTATTACTTAAAAAGAAGTTGAGGAGGTTTTAAAGAAAAATGGTGGAAAATAAATAAGACCTGATGTATCCTAATTGAAATGTGGATATATATGTGAGATTTGGGAGTTTTTTTGGCTTACTAAACTCTTGAAAATTATTTTAAAAACTAAAAAGATTCCTAAGGAGTAAAGGAAGTGTATCTTGGTCCCCATTTTAAAAATAAAGGGGATGCACAAGCGTGTGTAAATAATAGAGGAATTAAGTTGATGGGTCGTATTTTAAAATTATGGGAAATAATAATTGAACATAGGTTAAGACGTGATGCAAAAATTTCTCATAATTACTTTGGATTTATGTTAGGCAGGTCTGCTATGGAAGCTATATATTTATTGAGAGGTTTGATGGAGAAGTACAAAAAGAGTAAAGAGGTTCTTCATAAGATTTTTATTGACTTAGAAAAGGCTTACAATCAGGTTCTAAGAGAAGTCATTTGGAGAGTTTTAGAGAATAAAAGCTTTGATATGACTTATATTCAAGTTATTAAAAATATGTATGTTAGAGCTGTAATTTGTGTTCAAATAGAAGGATAATTGATAAAATATTTTCTTATTTCAAATGGATTATATTAGGGATCGAATTTAAGCCCGTATCTTTTTTGCTTTAATTATGAATGCTCTTACAGAACATTTAAAGGAGGATGTATCTTGGTGGATGATTTTCACTGACGATATCCTTCTTGTGGATAAGACTAGAGGAAAATTTTAGAAAAAAAAACTTGAATTATGTAGGTCTAACTTGGAGTCTAAAGACCTTCATTTGAGTAGATCTAAAACTGAATACATGGAATGTAATTTTAGTAATAGTAGCTATAGTGACAGAGTTGTAACTATGGGTGGGGGTGATCGAATCATTAAAAAAGTGTGAACGTTTTAGATATCTCGGGTCCATTGTTCAAAGTGATGGAGATGTTAGTTGATTGGTTGAAGTGGAGGAATGCATCGGGCCTTTTGAGTGATAGAAAAGTATTGCTTAGACATAAAGAAAAATTCTATAAGATGGTGGCGAGACCTGTGATGATCTATGGATAAGAATGTTGGCCTTTAAAAGAAAAGCATAAAACAAAATTAAATGTTGCAGAGATGAGAATGCTTAGGTGGATGAGTGGCTTGACACTTAGAGACAAAATGCAAAATGAATATATCCATGATAGGGTTGGTGTAGCTCCACCAGTGGACAAAATTAGAGAGAGCCGTCTTATATGATTTGGTCACGTTAAACATCAATAAGGAGTAGATTTTTTAAATTTGACTTATGTTAAGAAAGACAAAGGTAGATCTAAAAAGAATTGAGCATATTGTATAAGAAAATTATCTTGGTAGAATTAAATGAAAATATGACACTCAATAGAACACAATGGAGAAAAAAGATTCATGCAGCCGACCCAATTTAGTGGGATGAAGGCATGTTACTGTTGTTTTATAACATACCCGAGCACCAAACCATTCTATTCTACAGTAATAATTAAATTATCTTCAGCTTAAAAAGTTAGTAAATAATTAATTTTAAAGGCATTATAATGTAACCTTATCTAGTTATAAAGAGTGAAATCTAGAAATTGAAATAATGCAATTAAGCAAAATGCTTTCTCCAAAATAAGATTCATTCCATTGCTGTGAGCACTAACATAGCAACAGCTGATAGAATGGAAGGCAAGGGAGAGAGGGAAGTTTTAGTACTTGTCTGAAGCTTTTCCTTCCATGTGGGATCTAACAGAGTTATAACAGCGGGATGGTACCTGAAACAATTTTGAATTTTTCAGTTGCATCCACTAATAGAAAAACTAAATATATAGCATTTGAATATGCTTTAGCTGTTCAATATCAGGCAGCAATAAATAGAAAAGATATTTACATACATACCACACAATTCTGATATATTTACATATCTAATCTAAACATTATTTTTTACATTTATAAGGCATTTACATAAACACCGTACAGTTTCTATACATTACATATCTAACACTTAAGCTTTACGTTTTGCATTTATGCCAACCAACTATTTCATATCATATAAAAAAGCCACTATTTTAACTTTGAAAATGTGAAATACACCTTTTAATGCATAGGGTGGCATATATGCTAAAATTGAAGATTAGGTGTTAGATATGTAAATACATAGGAATTAAGCGGTATCTATAAATCTTCCTACAATTATTCAATCCAAATCATTCATAACACATAAAAAAAGCCACTATTTAAACTTAAAAAAAAAAGTTGAAACACAGCTTTTCAAGCTTAGGTAAGGTGGCATATATGTAAAAATTGAAGTTTAGGTGTTTGATACGTAAATACATAAGAATTGAGTACTAAGTAAATCTAACTAAATAGAAATATATGTTAAGATAATTCAGATCAGTTATTAATCATAACCTGAAATGTGTTAGAGATCATTGGACATATCTATAACAGGTAATAAGTGTTCTAAAGAAACATCTTTAACAATCCAAAAGAACAACTAGCTTTATGAACCAAGCAGCAAAAGATACCGTCTATAAAAACAAAAATAGTTATACATCAATCTGTTGAGGAAAGTGGAGATTTGGTCAACTGCAGTTTTGGTAATAATTAAATGTGTTAATTATGATATTAATTAGCCTTCCTTTATTATCCTCCCGTCAACGCTTCTCCAGATTTCGAGATTAAAGCCAGGAATTTGGATGACGGATATTCGCAATTAAGGTTCTCCTTAATGGGTCTAAAAGAAGATTTATAAATACCTTTGTGTTCACATGAAAGAGATTAAGCATGCGATTAAGCTTACGGAAGAATTAAATATCGTATAGCAGTTGCTCCCTTGTCCTGGTCGTTCGGTGCGAAGCTAACGAGGAAAAAGAAAACTACTTTTCTTTTGTATTTTTCTTCTTCTCGTGTAGCTCTCGGGTGGCTCTCGGCTTAGAGTGAGAGAGAGAAGGTGAAGAGAGGGAGAGAGGAGGAGAGAGAGAATACTTAACTTGTAATAGCGGGTACAATTCTCGAAGTAATAAAATCCTTTGCAGCTCTGTGGGCGTAGGGAATTTGTCAAACCACGTAAAATCTGTGTTCCGCTTGTTTCTATTTTAGGATATTTCTCGATTCAGTTTTTTGCTTTATTGCCGACGTTTTTCACAACAACTGGTATTAGAGCCGTGGTTCCAAATCTAAGAAAAAACGATGGCTGGAGACGAAGTGATGACATCGGGAATCGAGAAGTTTAATGACACGAATTTTGGTTACTGGATAATGCATATAGAGAACTACCTTTATGGGAAAAAATTTCATCTTCTGTTATTGGGAAAGCGACAGAAAAATATGGACGAGCCGGAATGAAATCTGTTGGATCAACGAGTTCTGAGAGTTCTTCAATTTATTCTGTCAAAATACGTTGCACAACATCATTAAGGAAAGAATTACTGCATATCTCATGACAACCTTATCATGTATGTATAAAAATTCACCGATGAATAATAAAGTGCACTTGATGAAAAAGTTATTCAACTTGAAGATGGCGGAAAACGTGCATATTTCTTAGCATCTAAATGATTTCAATACTATCACAAATCAATTTTTGTCTGTGAAAATTGATTTTGACGATGAGATATGTGTGGTGATATTGTTGGCTTCATTGTCAATTAGCTAAAAAAACATGAGGATGACAGTTAGCAGTTCTGTAGGTAAATCTAAACTGAAATATGATGATATTCGTGATTTGATTTTGGTTGAGGAGGTGCGCAAAAAATATTTTGGCGACACCTCGGGTTCGAGTTCGACACTGAATGTTGATTCCAGAGGGAGATCACAAGACAGAAACTCAAACAGAGGAAGATCAAAATCAAAACCCAATCAGCAAACAACCTACTAGAATTGGCAAAACTGGTCACATAAAAAAGAATTGTAGGAATCCTAAGAAGAAGGAAAATGATAGGCTAATGTTGTAACTGAAGAAATACAGGATGCACTACTGCCGGCAATTCACAATTCTGTTGATGACTGGATACTGGATTTAGGGGCTTCCTTCCATACATCTTCCTGCCAAGAGTTAATGTGGAATTATGTTTCAAGTGAATTTGAGAAGATATATCTGGCTAATGGAAAAACTCTGAACATAGTGGGGATGAGAGACGTTGATATTTCTCTCTCTCACAAGAGCAAATAGACTTTGCAAAAGATCAGACACATTCCTGAGTTGAAGAAAAATCTTATTTTTGTTGGGCAGCTCAATGAGGGTGGTCATTCGGTAGTGTTCTCAGATGACACCTAGAAAGTTACCAAATGAGCATTAGTACTGACACGGGATAAGAAAACTGACACACTATATATGACAGGTTTACTCAACACTGTTGTTACTATAATTGCAGAGAGCACAACAGATTTGTGGCATTGCAGGTTCGGTCACATGAGTCGGAGCTATAAAAAAAACTTGCAAGATGAAAATTCAAGCAAGGGGAGCTAGCCATGAAATAGGAGATGGATTCCCTGCCAGAGAATCAAACTTAGGAGCTGACAGAACTTCCACCAGGGAAGAAAACATTATACAACAAGTGGGTATACCAGGTGAAAACTGAACAAGATGACAGTAAGAGGTACAATGCTGCACTTGTTGAAAAAGACCTTCTGCAGAGACAGAATATTGCCCATGCAGTGGGAGTTGTAAGCAGGTACATGAGTAACCCAGGAAAGAGCTTGAAGGTACAAGGCTGCGTTGACACTGGTATGCCAACTAATGTTGTTACTATTGAGAAACTGAAGTTGTGTGCAGCTTCAGTGAGTCTTCTAGCTTGAATATAAGGGTTTTGAGTTGCAGAGTTGAAGGATATCATATTTGAGGAAAGAGGACGGTGTAGTCAGTGGGTAATGCAGTCAGTGTCTCAGTCTCCAAGTACGAGAATTGTTGAGAAAATGAAAGATTTGGTCCACTGCAGTTTTGATAATAATTAACGGTGTTAATTATGATATTAATTAGTTTTCCTTAATTAACCTCTCGCCAACGCTTCTCCAGATTTCGTGATTAAAACCACGAATATGGAGGGATATTCGCAATTATGGTTTTCCTTAATGGGTTTAAAAGAAGAATTATAAATACCTGTGTTCACAAGAAGGTGATTAAGAATGCGATTAAGCTAACGGAAGAATTAAATATCACATAGTAGCTGCTCCCTTGTCCTGGCCGTTCAGTGCAAAGCTTATGGGGAAAAAGAAAACTGCTTTTCTTTTGTATTCTTCTTCTCGTGTAGCTCTCGGGTGGCTTTAAGCTTAGAGGGAGAGAGAGAGAAGGTGAAGAGAGAGAGAGAGAGGAGAGAGAATTTTTATCTTGTAATTGTCGGGGTGATCGACAGTTATAATTCTCGAAGTAATAAAATCCTCTGCAGCTCCGTGGACGTAGGCAATTTGTCAACCACATAAAATCTGTGTTTTTCGCTTGTTTCTGTTTTTGTGAATTTTCTAAATCTGGTTTTTCGTTTTATTGTCGTCGTCTTTTAACAAACACAATCAGCTGAGAAAAATCTTTTTTAACTTCACTATTCTTTAGTGTGTGATTTCTGTTTAACTATAGTTAAGAATTTAAAAAATTTTAAAATTCAGCTGAAATTTTTTTAAAGTTTTATTTAAAATAAAATTAAGTTTGATCCCATATCAACCATATCAACTAGACATGAGAACGAGTTCATATAAATACAAAATAACTTAAGCTGAGAAAAATCTTCTCCATTATTCATCATGTCGAGTGTTTGGGGTGCCAAGGGGAAATCATTTCCTAATTCTCTTTTTTTTATTATTTGGATACTTTCATTTCTTGTCCTTATCTTTCCATCATAATTTGATTTGGCTTAATTACTGATATTAATTTATTCAAATTTAGTATGTAAAAATTCAATTTGTAAAAATTAAATTACTATTGTTCA
>NEWO01001142.1:76408-89219 GCA_003013225.1 Phalaenopsis aphrodite
TTTATTCTTAACGATAATCGACAAGTATATTGTGCTTATTGTTGTATCCGTCAACTTCAATTACATTTGATAGTTATAATAAAAAAATTTTGATAAGTAAACATCTTTTTTAATTTATTTCCAAAATTTTTAAAACATTTAGATTTTAATAGAAGAAATGATACTCTTAAAATCATTCATATGAAAAGATTCAATTGCATCTTAATACTAGAGATTTTATAACATCTCGGCAACAAGTTGGTGGACGCCAGTTGAAACTTGTAATTTTCATATTTTAATTAGTCTCACAAAAATGTATTCATTCGTACTTGAGTATTTGAGAAAGTAAACGAAGATAAGATACATGATCAACAATTATTTAAAGTTGGTGTTCTAATTGTTGCAATCGAATCTTTTGATTTTCCCTTTACAATGCATTTAAACTATCACAATCCTTACAAAGTTCATAATATTGAGAATGGAATCAAATTGGTGTAAATATTGAAGCAATGATTACAAAGGATGAGAGATAATAGACAGATTATTTATTGGATGAAGTAACACATTCTTTTAAATTGATATTCAATATATGAATTGTATCTTTAATGTTCATTGTCGATCAACATGTAAAGTTGAAAACATAATAAATTTGTATTATTATCACGTTACATTTTACATTATGATTAACATACAATTTTAAGAGCTAATTAATTGTTTCACCGAAGCACCGAATTACTTCTTCGAGTGATATGTTTAAACTCAAGTGATTCATTGTTTGCTTTTAATAAGGAAACTTTGAAACATCTTGTAGAATTATATCCTAATAATTTTTTTATTGTTGAATTTGTGGTTCATAACTATCAACTATCTATTATATTATTGATATGCACAATAGTGTTAATTTCTTATCTTTAAATAAGTTTGTTGAACTTAGAAAATAAATAGTTAATATCTCAAAGAAGAATTTTGTATCACTTAGTTATAAATTGGCTATCATTACATTAATTTAATTAGCACCTGCTAATATAGTTAAAATAATATTTTCTACAATAAAAATTATCAAAAATTGATTGCATAATGGAATGAGTAATGACTGACTTAATAATTATCTTGTAACTTATATTGAAAAAAAGTGTTTGATTTAGTTCCAAATGAAGTTGTTATATAATATTATCAAAAAATTCAAAATATAATGAAATGTTTGTAATATTGTTCAATTCATCAATGATAATGATATATAAGACTTTGTTTGGAATTATGTTATCATTTTATTTTTGTAAAATTTATCTATTTATATAATATGTTTGTTCGCACTCAAAAAAGAGTTTGGTTCTACCTCTAATAGCAAATAGAATAAAAACCAAAGAGATTCTCAAGTTCAAATAACTTATCAAGGAAAATATCCAAGTCATGTATAACATTTAAAGGTTTGGGCATCAATCATAGTTTTAGATTATTTTAGATTCACCGTGAAGTCAACCAAAATGGACCCTACAATTTCTTTCATGAAACTTATAATTTTAAGCATCTCCTCTTCAAGGTAACAAGCTTCCACACAAAAAAAGGTATATATGATCCATATTCTCTCTACTCTACAAAATCCTAATGATCACTAACATCCACAATCTCTAGAGCTCCTAGTTTGCCCAGACCAGAAATAATGGGTAGTTACACCTATCCTTATAAAACCCTGGCAATCTAAAGACGGAGACCTAGGTGTACCACAACTCATATGCTGGATTATCCTGAAAGAAACATCACTAGGCATTTCTACCAAATCGCTTAATATGTCACGAGGAAATGAAGATCTCCGATGAGGTGAATTCCATATGGAGGTCCTTAGGCAATGAAGAAACAACTTGAAGGGTTTCTTCGTCAAGTTTTCTAAGTCAATTCATTTCAAAACTAGGTTGCTTATTTGGCTAGAAGGTTAATCTAACTTGCCCATTAGTTGATGAAATTTGATCTTCTAATTCTTCAAAAAAATTCACCATGGCCATCTTGATTTCACTTGTCTACCCTAAATGTAATTTTTCATAAAAGTTTGGATTGTCTTTGTGATTCAAATCATAATGCACAAAAATTTATGAATAAATTTATCAATGTATGAAAAAGTAAAATAAAACACGAATGATATATAAAATGCAGCAAAATAGTCATATGAGCTAGCAGAATTAATGGCTAGTATTAAGTTTCAATTGTAAACAAGAATATATATATATATATATATATATATATATATATATATATATATATATATATATATATATATATATATATATATATATATATATATATATATATATATATATATATAATCAATTCAGCAGCCAAAAGAAACATTAATAATTCAACCAGACTTTAAACAAATTCATTTATCAACATTCTCAATTTGGTATCATATAAATATGAAGTAAAGTTTCCTAAAACAAGAACATGTGCATGATGGTAAAAGTGTCAATAAACAACAGAAAATTATCAACTTATAATGGCAATATTACATAATCACCAAGCAGAATTAGCTTCAGTCCTTGACGTAGTGTCAATAAGAAGAAGATTATCACATCTTCGATAACAATAATTTTGAAAGAAAAAGCCTTTCTTGCCCTTTTTCTCTATTTATTTTATGTTTTTCTCTCTCTATGAATTATTGTTCTGAATGGGTTTAGTTTCTGTCAAAATTGATGGGAATGAGAGAGAAAATCTTTGATTGCATAGGGAGGATCATACAGCTCATGGATTATTGAGAATAGCAAATTTAAGCTTGCAAGATGAGGCCAAAATTAAGAGCTTTTAATTAGGATCAAAATAAACTAGATTGACTAATTTTTGGAAGGAATCTTATGACAAGAAGATTTTAATTAAATTTGAAATATAAGTTTGATTTTAAATGGGTTTGTAGAGAAATTTAAGGAGAGACTAGGGAAGTTTTAAGACATGAAGGGGAAGCAAGAGAGAAGAGGGAATGGGAGCAAGTAGAAAGAGATTATAGGAAAATAAATATAGATGTCGTCTGCTTCATGGAATATATAAAAGTAGAGCTCATGAAAGCAACATATAAGAGAAAATGTCACCAGAAGAAGACAAATGGGCACTGGAGGGAATAACATTTCATTAATCACAGGAAATTAATGAAAATGTGATTAAAATAATAGGAAATCACTGAATTAAGTGCAAGAAAGTAAATCATTTGCTTTGATGCCAAGTTGATGGATGATAGGTTATATATTTAAAATTTGAAAGAATTTAAACAAAAACATGTCAAATAGAGAATCTTTAAGCTGAAGATGTCAAATCTCCCAAAATAATTGAACAATTTAATCTTCAAGGCAGTTTGTGTTAGTAAATTGTCTAGAAACTATCATAAATAACTCAAGTTAATGCCTCCAGATTGACTCTCCATTAAATTTTAGAAACAATAATTGGCTAATTCCATAAAAAAGTTATTTTGATAAAGCACATAAGAAAGTGGATAAAGATCAAGAAAAAAGAAATTCCACCCGATAGTAGCATTTTCTTCTTCAATTGTTTAATTATAGGGGTGTTGCAGCAGGGATTGCTTTTGGCTTTGGCTTGACTTCAACTTCATTTATACTCCGAAGAAAAATTGCATCCTCTTCGTGACTACAGACGCATACAATAAAACAACGTTAAACTGCATTGTGTGAATTACGAAAAAATTTAAATTAGGAATCATAAAATAAAAATTTTCTCTTAGCTTACGGTATATCTCCCTCTTCAAAAGTGTAACTGGATGCGACTGCCAGCAGGCGACCATCTTTGCTGAAGGATAAAGCTGCAATGCTACTTGGGTACTTCGAGTACTGCAGAAAGAAAAATAAGAACAACAAGCGGCTGTTTTTACACCAGTTAAGATAAGCAGTAAAATGGTGCCTTGATTTTTTACTTGGGGGGGTGTGGTGGGGGGATAGGCGGGGTTTGCATTACTATAAGTGTCAATTTAGTCCCCAAACTTTTTTAATGGGAGGCCAAAATAGCCTTAATTGGGATTATTTCAGACCACATTCAGAAAATATGGAGATTAATTTAGCATTTTTATAGACTCTGATACCAAAATGGATCAATGTAAGAGACTATTTTAACATTTTACTATTATTTGAACGGAGCATTGAGGCCATAAATTACCTGATACAGTCTCTTCTTGTTGTTTCCATCCCAAACATTGACATAACCATCACAACCTCCAGTGGCAAAGGTTCCATATCTGCAAGAAAAAAACATAGAAAGTTAAGAGATAAGCAGGGTGTTTGAACATTGTATAAGTGTCATTTAAAGAAAAGCAGACAAATAGTTTACATGGGATGGAATGCAATAGCATTCACAGGGTATACGGTGTCCCTTCCGGCCTCTGATTTTCGATGGCACTTAAATGCATACCTGAGAATCATACTATATTGTCACTAAATTGATTCTGCTGAGAGGATTACAAAAATACAGCACATGCCACAAAACTCACAAAACTTGTTCCCGCAAATTAGCAAATAAGTCCTATTTAATAAAAAAGAAGATTTACATGCATCCCACTCAATTCCTATGCATTTACATATCTAACACCTAAACTTTAATTTTTATATGCATGTCACCTTACCCATGCATGGAAAAGGTGCATTTCACTTTTTAAAAGTTAAAATGGTGGCATTTTTTAAGTGATGAAAGTTATCGATGGTATAAATGTAAAAATTAAGGGCTTGTCTGGGATCAATTTTGTTTTATTTTCCGTTTGTTTTTAAAAAAACATGCAAGTTAGAGTGTTTTTTATATGTTTTTATCATTTGTTCCTAAAAACAAATAAACATATTTTTGAAAACACAAAAAACAATTTTTTTGAATGTTTCCAAAAAACAACCATAATCAAACATAACAAACATGTTTTGTTTCAAATCAAAACAAAAACAAAACAAAATAAAAAAAAAAGTAGAAAACAAAAAACAAAAGTGATCTCCGACGGCCCCTAAAATTTAGGAGTTAGATATGTAAATACATAGGAATTGAGTGGTATGTAGTATTTATGTAATTGACCCTTAAATAAACAATGTCCCTTTTGCAATGCAAATGTATTACAATTTGCTAAGTACTTCAATGTGCTTGAAAAAACTGCAAGCTTTTCAAAGGCAAGGAAGAAAATGATGAAAAACAAACAAGAAATCACACATCTACCAAGTAGAAAATGGAACATAAACAAAGTTAGCCCCTAAAGACAAATAAAACAAGACTAGATGCAGTTGATATGAAGATCAACATACTAGGTTAAAACTGATGCCGTTTAAATTAGAAAGAACAGATAATCATACTTCTTAGATTGGCTTGCCTCAGACAAGTCAAAGAATTCCATAGCAACTCTACCCTCCACAGAACTGAGAGCAAAACCTGAAAAAGAAGGAAACAAAATTGAGCACATAATATCTCAGTATCAAGAAAGTTTATGTTAACACAAAATTTAGATGTAAAAAAGCTCGTGGATGGATTTAATTGTTGATTCCTTACTTTTAAATTGCTGTGGGGTAGAGCATCAGAAGTCTTAATTAGGTTCAATATTGTTGTAAAGAGACAACCGTTAATCCAAAACTTTAAGCTAATAAGAATCACTACTAGCATATTCATATTAGGAAATTAATTACTCCTACATGCCAAACTCAATTTCGGTTTGTTTCCCTAAAATACACTCCATTACTTTAATAAACAAAAAAATAAAACTGTTTTATCAATGGTATAGTTCAGGAGCTTTCATGAATCATGATAACCTTACTGGATGGAAGTATTCAACCAAAGAACAAGAAATCAAACTAAACCCAAAAGAAATTGATTAACTATTCAATTCATCAGATAATTTTAAAAATTTTAAGTGCAAAATGCACAGCATTGTAATCCCTGGAGCCTTGACCACATAGCACAGATCAGGTTAGCCAAACAAGCACAAGAGGGGAGCATCTGTCTGAAATTACAGTAAATGATGAAAATCAATGTGAACGGCTAATGTTCAATTACATGTGTTTCAACTAAGTGAGTGCACATATCAAGAGAAATAATATTAGGCAGTATACTATGTAGCATACATCATACAAATCAAAATTATGAAATGATCCAAGGCATTTTAAGTCAAATTCTAACAAAGAAAAGTGTTATCAACACAAGCAAAAAGGCACTCATGCAATGTAATGAGCAAAGCACAGCAGTAACTACCAATGCACTGGCCTTTTTCGACAAGGACAGAGCTGAGTAAGCTCTACAAAGCAACCACATAGTGCACGTATTAAGTTGGGAGAAGAAAATTTAATTATTCATCTTCAATTTCCTAAGACTCGGTTACAAGATATATGGCAAGGGAAGGCCACCACATTAAGAAAGCCACAAATCCCTATTCAAAAAAAAAAAAAATTAATCAATAATAGATACTTCTAAAGTTAGAAACTACTAAAAATAGAATACAACAAAAGCAAAAATCCTAAAATTCCGACACCAACCTCAAGTTGGAGCATAAATATCTAATATGCCCAACTTGCTTGCAAGGAACTCAAAATTAGGTCTAAAAAATCCTTTGGTGAAGAAATCCACTATTTGTTGCTTTGTTAGAGTGAAAGGCATGCAAAAAGCTTAACTAACAATCAATCTTCTTTTTTATGAGGTGTCTATCAATCTCCACATATTTTGAGTGATTATAATGCACTGGATTTCCTACAATGTTTATGGAAACTTTATTGTCACAGACAACTTCATTGGCATGTTTATCGAAATTCGCGGCTCTTCAAGAATTCTCAATCACAACATCTCATATACTCCATTAGTCATAGCCTGATATTTTGTCTCGACACTATTCATTGCCCCCACATTCTATTTCTTACTTCACCATACAACCAGATTTTCCCATACATAAGTACAATATATGGACGTTGATATCCCAACAATTGAGCCTGCCCAATCTGCATCAGTGTATGCTTCTATGCCCTATTGTGTGATCTTTTGAAAGAGTAAGCCCTTCCCTTGAGCAATTTTTAAATATTTGAGAATAACATGAACTGCTTCAAGGTATTTCTCATAGGGAGAATGCATAAATTGACTTAAGAAACTCACAATAAAGGCGATATATGGTTGTGTGTGTAATAAGTATATCAACTTTTCTATCAACCTTTGATATTGAGTTGTGCCACTATGTCAGATTCCTTGTCGTTTTCTAGTATATGATTGAGATCACTTAAAATATTTGCAAACCTAAAACTACCCATCTCAATTTTCTTTTAAAGATCAAGAACATACTTCCGTTGGGAAACAACAATTCTCTTCTTCGACATGGAAATCTCCATGCTAAGAAAATATCTCAGAGATCCTAAATCCTTGATCTCAAAAATTGATAATAGGGATCTCTTCAACCGGTTCATTTCATATGTCATCTTCGGAGAGAATTATATCATCCACATATACAATCGACATGGTTATATTCCCATTCTTTAAATGTCTAAAGAACATTAAATAATTTCCTTGCCCTTGAGTATATTTCTGACATTTAGCAAACAGTGTAAATCTCTTAAACTACAATTTCAACAACTGCTTCAACCCATATAACGATTTTTTTTAGTTTACACAACTTTATGTTGAATTCTCACTAAATCCTAGAGGTACATCCATGTACACTTCTTCCTCTAAGCCCTCGTTGAAAAATATATTTTTCATTTCCAACTGTTGTGGAGGACAATCAATATTAGTTGCAAGTGACAAAAAAACACTTATAAAACTTTGTTTTGGCAACTGAGGCAAATTTCTTTAAGTAATTAATTCATAGGTTTGAGTGAATCGCTTGACAACCGTCAAGCATTATCGGGTTCTAGAGAATCATCAGAACTATACTTGACTGTAAACATTAATTTGCATATGACAATTTTCTACCCCCTAATTAGATCAACTGATTCTCATGTGTTGTTTTCTTCAGAACTTCATCACCATTGTTTTAGTATCTTCTATTCTCATGTGCTGTTTTTTTTCGAACTTCATCTCCTCGAATGAAACAAACTCACTACCAGCAAGTGCTGACGATCGAAGTGGCATTCGATCCAATTGGAAACTTCAATTCCATGTGGGCCCTCCTCCAGCAACAAAGAAAAGTCGCAAGGCTAACTTTCAGTTCACCTATCACTTCCTCGCACCCATCTATATGCAAAACTCAGTCGTGGGAGGGGATGGCGACAGGACAACAACGAAGTCGCAAATTTAGTCCTCATCGCAAGCTCCTGATAGGTTCAATCGTGATTTTAATACTGAAACTTGACTCTAATATCATGTAAGTTTGGAAGAAAGAAAATTAATTATTCCTCTTCAATTTCCTAAGACACAATTACAAAATAAATAGCAGGGAAATGCCACCACACTAGAAAAGCCACAAAATCCTCATTCTAGAGAAAAGAAAATAGAAATTACCAACAACAGATAATTCTATAAGTTAAAACTACTAAAATAGAAGATACTAAAGTAGAAATTTCTAAAATTCTGACAATTAATGTTACAATTGTACTTTAAATTGTAAGCCCACTTTTATCAATGAGATACAGCCTTACCACTTATTTACATAATTAATAACACAGCATGTTAAGTGGTAAATTATGTTAAATTACGCTTTGAGGCAAAATAAATATAGAAAAAGGATGCTCTTGGATTTGGGAGAATTTCAAATTAAACAGCAAAATTGAAGTATCAAAATTGGTGTACACGCAAGAAAGCCACTAGCATCATAAACGTACACAAATAATCACATTAATCTTGTGTTTTGCATGCTTTTAAATGTGACACAAGGTCAGTACCAAAATATGTATTATAATATTTTCAAAAAATAATCCAAAGAAAAATTGGGGACACCCATGAATACGGACACTACATAATCAACTACGCAGACAAAAACCATCCAACAAGGTCTCGATTTAGTAAATGTTAGGGCTAGTTTAATGCTTGATTTTGGTCAAAAAATTTAAGATTTACATCATACCACTTCATTCATGTGTTTTTACTTCAATTTTTACATATATATGCCACCTTACCTATGCATAAAAAGGCATTTTTCACTTTTTAAAAGTTGAAATTGTGGTATTTTTGATGTGATATAAAAGATTTATGCAGTCTAAATGTAAAAAGTAGAGTATAGGTGTTAGATATGTGAATACAAAGGAATTGGGCCATGTAAATGCCCAAAAATTTAATTTAGTAAAAAATAGTTTGTTTGCTCCTTAATTTTATTTGTTCCCAGATTTTTATTGAAATTCTAGGATATTTAAAATCCGTTATCAATTGAACTTGATTACATAAACTTAACTATAACTTGCATACATTGAAAAAAAAAAATTTGATATAATTGAGCACTGAATTCTATTTTTCTTTGCCAGAAATCATCTAAACTTCATGCTAATTGCATACGAACATAGTCTAAAGTTGTACTAGACTTAGGCTAAAAGTTAAGCATCTATCTTAAGGCAAAGTAAATAATCTTCTGGATCAACAAGCATTATGCTAAGAAACATAAGCATAGCAAGATCTTTACCTGTCCCATTAGGATAGCATCGGACGCATCTAGTTTGATATTTCAAGGATGACTCTCTCCGTTGTTCAGGTTGAGACATATTTCGCAAATCATAGACATTTACATGTCTTCCTGCAGTTGCTACTACAAGGCGATGGCCAACTAAAGAAAGAGAGTAAACCCGTTCCGGCTGTGGGTATGTTCCAACAAGAGTGTGTTCTGGCCCACTTGCACCTCTGGGATCCCAGCATTTCAATGTTTTGTCCCAGCTGCCGGTAATCACTTGACCTGAAACAAGAATGGATCTGTTAATAAAATTGCATGATGGACATAAAACTTCACATAATTGGGTATATAAAAAGTCAAGTAGTTCTTCAATATGGCATCAACCATATATACAAAATAAACGGGCAAAAACAAAAAGCAAAAAACAGAAGATATGATAACAGGGGCATTTACATACATAGCACGCCTAAACTTTCATATTTACACACATAGCACTCGAATCTTTCATATCACATAAAAAATAGCACTATTAGCATATTTTAAAACACATTTTCAAGTATAAGTTCATAGCAACAAAGTGCTATGTATGTAAATAAGAAAGTTTGGGTGGGAGATATGTGAATACAAGAATTGTGTGCTAAGTATGTAAATTTTTCAAGAAAATATTCGTGGAATCACATTCCAGGATAATCTTAGAGAAAGGCAATCGATGCAATGCTCTTGTGTAGAGCAAGACCAAATACCTATACACGGCAATGATATCAAGAATACAAATGATCTACCTGAAGCTAATCTGACCTGAAGCAGAGTACATGTAAATAATGATAAATGTAAAATAAAAAAACAAACCATTTTAGAAAGAACATCTTCAAAATAGAACAAAACTGTTAGACCAGCATCTACGGAGTTTTCTGCCCCGCCAAGTCCACAAAACAATTTGAAGACTTGTTTTAGGCGCACTGCTAAAAAGGCAATTCAATCATATATTACTTATTATTGTTTGGTATAAATAGGACTTAATATAATTAGAGTTAGAATATGTGATTGTTATAAAGAGTCTTAGGAATTAGGGTTTGTGAGAGACTTGCCTACCTCTCGAAATGTAGGTCTATCGTTTATGTATGTGAGAATATATTGTTTTATTTAGGTACCAGGAAAATAGAATATATTATTTTTGCCCAAATTTTTGCAGAAATTTGTCTCGTTCTAATCGAAGTGGTATCAGAGCCGTACCTGGGAGTAATGGAAGCCAAGAAAGCCGATGTCGTGGAGGAGAAAATAGTGGAAGAGAAGCAAAATCAGATCGGGAATGAAGGAGTGTTTTTTCTCCAAAGAGGGGGGGTTCTTGTCCATGGATGAGCGATTCATGGTCGTGGAAGAAATGATGAAAAAGACCGTTGATTTCCATGCAAACCCTCCACTGCCTACCACGGGATTGAATGACAGGATCTGGAATGGGATCAAACGACACCAATCGAAAGGAATTGCACAACATCAGGGTTATGTAGGGCGTTGAGTCACTGCCTTAGGCTAATCCAGGGCTTTGGAATTGAGCGAAGGAGTCGGAAGTGGATCCGAGCGATGGTATCAAAAGGAAATGTGCAATACCCAATGGTCAAAACGAGAGAGGACCCGAGTGAAATTACTTGGAGGGAAATGCGTGAAGGAGTTGGAATCGAGCGAAGCAGATGAAACACGATAAATTCGGGCCTAGAAATGACCGAGTTGAAGGAATGTGTTAGGGAGGGACTATGTGGCATCAGGAAGGCCAGAGCGAACGACACCAGGCGCAACTAGGAGACGACCTGTGATTCGAGGCTAAAGAAGATCGATTTGAAGAATTTCGACCTGAAAAAGGGAACTGTGATGGGTGAGACCTTGACAGAGCATTGAATCCAATTTTTATGGATTTACCTACTCATAACTAAACTTTCACTTTCACACACAACACTTTACTCATGGATGAAAATATGGATTTAACTATTAAAAGATTATAATGAGTGTTACTTTTCATATGATGTTTGTAATTATGAAAGTTTAGGCGTGAGATAAGTAAATATGAAAGTTTAGGCGTGGGATAAGTAAATATGAAAGTTTTGGGTGCTATGTATGTAAAAATCCCAAAACAAATATGGGCTAAGGGAACCCAACCACCGCTTCATGCATAAGTGGAATGAGCTTCAGTTGAAAATTTTGTGAAGGAAACTCACGTATAAGGAAGCTAAAGATGTCAATCTTTGAAAAATATGATGTTTATGATTGGGCTTATCGAGTAGAGAGATACTTTGTTGTTAATAGGCTGACAGAGGAAGAAAAATTTATGGCGATGCCCCTATGTTTGGAAGAGAAGGCTCTAGCGTGGAATCAATGGAGAGAATAAAATTAGCCATTCACAACATGGGAAGAATTCAATGATCGATTGTTGGAGTGTTTCAGAACCCGTGATATGGGGATTTGCACGAGTAATTTTTTTCATGGGTCCAGGAAAGGTTAGTTATGGATTATAGAGAATTTTTAAATGTTATCTATTCGTTTGAGAGAAATATTGAAATCATTATTGGAAAGAAACTTTATGAAAGAGTTGAGGCCAAAAATTTGAACAACGCTTCATTTGGTGAGACTGCAAGGATTGTTGGAAAATTATGAAATTTTCTCGATTGGTTAAAGATAAAAATGCAATAAAACGGGCTAATAGAAGCAACATAAGTGGAGTTTCGTACCAAAATGTTGCAACCACGAAGATACCCAAAGCTCAATGAGATTCAAGAGGGATGCTTCGTGTAAAGGGAATAATGGGACACGACAGTGGGCGACGTTCAATGTTTTACAGAGTAACATATTCAAGGAAAATGAGCCAAGATGTTATGTTTTTTCTGTGATAACTAATTTGCCAAGGACAACATTGCAAGGAAACCTTATAAGTTCTCACAATATGTGATGAGGATGAGGTGGGGTACAAAGAAATGGATAAGGTTGTGGTGGTGGAGGAGGAACACCCTCACTTAGATGTGGTAGAAGTCTTATTGAATTCAGTGATAAGGTTGACGCTGAACAACACTAATAAATTTTGAGAACAAATTGAAGAGTAGGACGTAGTGGTGTTGGTAAATAGTGGGGAACACCAAAAACTTTCCGCCACTCAAGTAGTGAAGTAATTGGGGCTTGACATGGTTGACACAAAAAATTTTTGGAGTAATGATAGGGACGGGATAGGTGAAGAAGAGCAAGAGAGTTTATAAATGAGTGATTTGGGATGATGCAAGGTATTAAGGTGGTGGTTGATTTTCTTCCTTTGAATTTAAGGAGCAC
>NEWO01001142.1:108751-137445 GCA_003013225.1 Phalaenopsis aphrodite
CTAAAACAACAATGACAATAAGCCACTCTCCCTAATGGGGCTAGAATATAAATGTACATTTAAAAAATCTCAAAAGGCTATAAACCTTTAAAGGTACAAATATATTCTAAAAATACATAAAATTTCATAAAGAAAGCACTCTTTGATTGCAAATTATATTTATTAAATAAGCAAGACACTCGTCTAAAAATCTTAGAAGACAGAGAGTTTGATATCATTGTGCTCCTATTGAGGGTAATACATTGATTATAATATATTAATTTCAAAACAATACTTATACTGATTTTATATTATCTACAGGACAAGTTATAAAGAATCAACATTCTTATAAAGAGATCAACAGTTCATCTAGTATCAACATCATGAATTTTAACCAAGCTCATATATTTAAAAAACTCTCATGTCAAAGTAATACACAAAGTTACTAGATTTACATTAGATCATCACACTCTACAACAAACATCACCAAATAGTTTTTTGGATCTTCAATGGCCTTTAAAGCTCTTCTCAACTTCCATCAAATCAACTTTTTATATGAAAAGTTTATAAGAAAACAAAACAATTCCCTACAATATTTCGTTTTAATAGCATCAAAGCTAACATCCATGGCTTCCAATAAAAGTCTCAACTTTCTCAAAAGTTTTAATATAATTCATATAAAAAATATGAAGATGAAATCATGTATGTATGAAGAAGAACATCTAAATTTTAAGATTTTTTTTTAAGCACCTGCAAAGAAGAACACAGAACGATACAAATGCAATAAAAACATGAAAATAATAGGTAAGAAAAACCACAAACACTGAAACAGAAACATAAACAAATATCAAACAAAGATTTATAGCTGTTAAACTACAGTTCTCTTATGTTTCAAAAATTTTCTTTGGCGCAGCTTTCTTGACAATGACCTCAAAAACTTGACGAGCCAAGACTTACTCTGAAGTAAGTTGACCACACACAATTATACATGTCAAGCAATAATGCGATTGTTGTCCTCATTTTTTGTGAAGTCTGTCTCCCTCTGTATAGCTTAGAATATAGCCACGAGACTTCACTATTGACTCTCCTGTAGGCCTAATGTTGGGATCCACACCAATTAGAAATTTAAGCTACCTATTAACTCCTTGTAGTCTGACGTGCGTGGTTTCAAATCCTCAAAATTTAGTTGACTTGAGCATAACCAACATATTGAAACTCAAGTCGAGTTTCCATAAGAATTGGAAAAGACCCTAAGCGGACCATTTAGACTTACGAGTTTAATGCTTTAAAACATCACACACACACACACACACACACATTATAATTCACACAACACACACATTATAATCCGCTTAATTTACAATTCGAATTATCAAACTACGAGCACCTAAAATAAAAAAAAATCCTAATTAAAATTTAAATTCCTCATATAAAAATAAATAATAATGACAACTAATAGATATATACATATAAGTATATATGCACATATATACATATGAAAAAAAATAATAAATAAATAAATAAATAATACACACACAATTATAATTATAGTAATAATTATAATAATATATATAATAAAAATATATAAATAATAAAATAATAAACAAAAAATATATGAAATAATAATAAATAAAGTATGTAAAATAAAAAAACCATAAATAATAAAATAATAAATCATAAAAAAACACATAAGTGAATCCTTTAATGCTCTCACCGGTGAAGCCTTCTACGGCACGACCGACTTGAGGTACTTGGGTTTCCTGTTGGAAATAAGAGGTTAANACACACATTATAATCCGCTTAATTTACAATTCGAATTATCAAACTACGAGCACCTAAAATTAAAAATCCTAATTAAAATTTAAATTCATCATATAAAAAAATAATAATGACAACTAATAGATATATACATATAAGTATATATGCACATATATACATATGAAAAAAAATAAAATAAAAAATAAATAAATAATACACACACACACAAAAATAATTATAGTAATAATTATAATAATATATATAATAAAAATATATAAATAATAAAATAATAAATCATAAAAAAATACATAAGTGAATCCTTTAATGCTCTCACCGGTGAAGCCTTCTACGGCACGACCGACTTGAGGTACTTGGGTTTCCTGTTGGAAATAAGAGGTTAAAAGGGAAGACGGGTTTCATGACTTTCTGATTTATTGACAACTCAAGTTAACGTTCAAGTGCGAGAAAGAGTAGAGAGATGTGTGGTTGGAAACGTTAACGATCAACGAGAAATGAATCAGGGCGCCCGATCTACACTGTAGTAGATCACAATGATCTACAGTGAGGATGTATTTCAGTGGACCTTACTTTTAAATTATTTATTATTTTAATTTTTTAAAAATTGAATGGAATACCAACCGAAAACAACGCGATCTACAGTGCAAATCAGTGTCCGTATGTAATAATTTTTCCAAAATGAGGGAGTGGAGTGATTGGGTAACTAACGTGAGAAATAATAGGAAAATTTTAGAGGTTTGCCAAATAAAAGCTCTTAAAAATAAGGGGCAATCACATAAATGACAACTGAATCACTGATATTTACAAATCTAGCACCCTCTATCATTCAATTTTCAAATGATTTGATCATAACACGTGTAAATTTTTAATTCAAAAATATCAACTGAATGTTTGATTTCATAAATAATAATATTCGATGTTCTATGCATGTAATATATGTAAGTAAGTATTCCTAAATATAAATAAGAATTGAGTGGCATGCAACTAAATGCGACCTATTGAAAATAGAATTCAAGAAAAATTATCACGACTCCAAATTTAGAGAAATACGTTCAGAGTTCAATAAATCAGCTACACATGAGTTGATAGAAAAAAATTAAATTGTGTTTTCTTGTGATCCGACCCAGTAACATAGAAGAATATTTATCCTATATTATTTCACATTATTCACGTGTTATTGTGATAATATTAATATGTTATTATGCTATTATAACATTGAAAATATTCTCATAATACAATAATATATCAATACTATCCTGAATAATAATTAATTGTGCTGAAATGAATAACTTTTGTTCCGACTCCGGATCTCTCCGTTAAAATTCGTTCCGAATTCAAACCCAGTCATATCGCATGCCATTCGTTGTCTCTTCATTTCCAGCGAGCTTCGTCATCATTCCGATCAAGCAAAACAGTGGTAGCAATGCCGGCGCCGCAGCAGAGATCTCGCGGCCCGAAGGGTTCTTTCCGCCCCCACGCAAGATACGTTCCGAAAATCGATATCGTCTCATCAGTCCCCGCCACCGAAGCCGTCGCCGTGCTCAGCAACACCAGCGATCAATCCGCATCCAGCGAGAGAAAGCCCGCCACGCCCCTCACCACATCGCTGAGGTCGAGCGTTACGGCGAAGCCTGCAACTGCTGATAAAAGCGATGGCAGCACTTTTCCGAGATACTTGCCACAGGACGAGGCGGTCGCATCAGGATTCGGAGCGGATGCCGGAGGATTGGACTCCGTTGAGTCGCAGGCAGTTGTTGATTTTCTCAACGACGAACTGCGTCTTTTACTCATGAAGAAACCCAGGGATTTCTGGAAAGAAGGTTACAGCTCATTTCCCTAGTAAAACCCTAATGTTATGATCCCTGGTAGCTCCCACATGGTCTTTTTATGTTTTCGAAATCAATTAACGTTTGAAATTTTATAAATCAATCATCTGGTTGGGCGCAATTAGAAATCAGCGTTAACTTTAATGACTGCAAATCAAAGGTTTCATCTCCATGGACAAATTGAGTGAGAACTGAATCGTTACTTTCTTAAATAGGTTTTCTATTTAAACGCTACTAAATGGACTCTTAGAACCATATTCAATTAGGTATATCCACGCTTCTGCATTCCATGGTTCTGTTGAATTGAGTTGTCATGTTTTCCTTATCCTTTATTTTACAGTGGCGAAGAATGATTCGTTGCATCAGTTTCTAGATAGTTACTTGCAGTTCAGGAGCAGATGGTATGATTTCCCGCATCGTGGATCCAGGGGAGTGGTTGCAGGCGTGATTGTTGGAGAAGCTGATTTATGCCGTCGAGTATTTTTGGTCCTTCATCGGATGTGAGTTATTGCTTTATGTTCAATAGCTTAATTTTATAATTTTGACGTGGGTAATAGAAATTTAATTTAAAAATGCGATCTTTCAAGGATAGCTTTTTCAACTGTAATGACGTAATTTTTGTTGCAGGTCCTCCAATAGAGATCCAGGGGCTCATGCAAGTGACTGCCTTAGCATAAAAGATCATACAGGTGTTCTTTATGTAATAAATGGTGTTAAATACCTTGGTTAGCAGGCATTTTTGTTTCTATAGGATTGATTTTTATCTTGGAAGCTGTTATTTAGCATAACTGCATTTTTATGTCATGCACAGCTCTTTTACAGGAAAAGAGGCTGTTTGAATTACCAAAATTGTTGGATATATGTGCCATCTATGGACATGAAAATGGGGACCTCACTAAGTCACTGGTAGGATCCTCTTAGTTTATGGTGTATGCTATGTGATTTTTATCAAGGATTATTAAATGAGAATTTCAATGAAAAGAATCGTTTTGAAATGACAATGATTAGATTAATGAGTAGTATTGTAGATTGCTTTTAAAAAATAGTAGTTGAGTCACCTAATAAGGTTTATGTAGATTTTGGGCTTAAATGAGATACTTTGTTGGAGATTTGATGAATTGTAATGATAACATAGTAGTTTGGCTAACAAATATTTTTTATAAAATAATGAAGGCTAAATGGATGCAAATGATTGAAAAAGAGATTCTTTGATATTAAGGATTAAACTGTTCTAGTATTTGAAGTAATTTCATTATAATTAGAAGTTTTAATCATGTTAGGTTCCATGGAGGGATGTAACAACATATTTATATTAAGGATCATTATTAAATGTCCTCTGTCTTGGTTATGGATATTTTCACTAAGGATATTCAAAAGTAAGTATCATTGTGCATGTTTGTCTGAATTTTTTGTTTAATATTGCTATTTAAATATTTTAAAATAACACAGATTCTTAGTGTGAGAGATTTAAATTTAATTTTTACACTAGATTTTGTCACTATATTTAATTTTCTTACTTATCTAAATCATGAGGCTGCTTCCTTAAAATGTGCATCATCTTGAAGTTGATTTTTATCAATCATTGATCTCACATAATCTACATCTATATAAACTTCATTTTTTAGATTCTCATTTTTTTTTAATAGTATGTCTTACATGGAGATATTTTTAGATATTATAAAATTTGATGGATAGTTCAAAGGTGTGACTATTTAGGCATTTGCATGAATTGACTTACCACAATAATAATATAGATAATGTCTTGTCTATTATTTGTGAGTATATAATCTTCCACAAGTCTTTAATAGGAGCTTTTAGCTATGATCGTGTGTCTTTTGGTTCTTATCTAAGGTTATTAATTTTTACACTAGATTTTGTCACTATATTTAATTTTCTTACTTATCTAAATCATGAGGCTGCTTCCTTAAAATGTGCATCATCTTGAAGTTGACTTTTATCAATCATTGATCTCACATAATCTACATCTATATAAACTTCATTTTTTAGATTCTCATTTTTTTTTAATAGTATGTCTTACATGGAGATATTTTTAGATATTATAAAATTTGATGGATAGTTCAAAGGTGTGACTATTTAGGCATTTGCATGAATTGACTTACCACAATAATAATATAGATAATGTCTTGTCTATTATTTGTGAGTATATAATCTTCCACAAGTCTTTAATAGGAGCTTTTAGCTATGATCGTGTGTCTTTTGGTTCTTATCTAAGATTACATGGGATTTTCAACAAGCTTGCTTCCTAGTTTGCCTGTTTCTTTCGATAGGTTAATTATGTATTTCTATTATGATATAATTTTTCATATTGAGAGTGTGCAATTTCAGTGCTAAGAAAGTATTTTAGCTTATATAATTCTTAATTCAAATTATTGAAACATTCTCTTCTTTAAAAGTTTTCATGTCTTCTAATTCATTATCTATTGCGATGATTTTAACATAAACCAGTTGTGTGTCGTTTTGAATCCAAGCATTTGTTGAATATTGTATGGTTGTCTTGAATTTTTATATCCTCTTTGAGCATTACCTTGGTGATCTTCAAATCATAACATTGATGATTGTTTCAATCCATATAATACTTTTTTCACCATACATTTTATATTTTAGTTGCCTCCATATATATCTTCTCTTATATGTTACTGTGTAAGAAGACATTCTTTCATTGAATTGTTGCATTTTTAAGTTATTGTTAGTTGCTGATGAAATAGAACTCGAAAAAATTGATTTTAACAGCATGAGGAAAAGTTTCTTTCTAATCAATGCCATATATTTAAGTGAGATTGCTACTAATTCGGATTATCCTTTTTAATATGCTATTAAGTTCATACTTTATAATAAAGATCCATTTACAACATATTGGTTTCTTTCATTTTTGGTAGTTTTGCCGGTTCTTATATTTCATTTTTTTGAAGCGATTCATTTTTTTCTTATAGTCATATGCTATTGAAGAGATGATTTTTGGGATATAAATTGTATGGAGATTAGCAAGAAAGGATTGATGATGATGAAAAAAATTTTTGTATATAAGAACAAGTTTGAAGATGTTATTTAAACTAGTTTTTTTTTTTTTGGGCTCAATGGTTCTCTCAATGAGTTTTGTGCCAAGGATTGAGTTGGTTGATTTAACTAATGCCTATTGGTTGAGTTGAAGGTAGTTATATAGCATAGTTGTTTGCTAGGATTAGGTTAATGAAGGACAATTTAGGGAAATAATATATTTATGAATGATATTTTTCTTGGGGTAAGTAGTTGTTAAGTATAATTCTCATTTTTTGAAAATGACATTAATCGACATATGTACCTTTCTCATGCAGAGTGATAGCTTAGTTACAATTTTAAGTGTAAGAATACTAATAAAACACTTTCAAATATCTTGGGAATAAGTGTATTTGAGGTGGTGAAGTGATTAAAGAGTTTTGCAGGATATGAGTAGGACTCTTGAATCCAACTACTCTTGTAGTTAATCGATTTATGATTTGAGCGGCTGTTAAATCAGCTTCGTCTTAATGTTATTTTTGAACATTTATTTAAAAAAGGAAAGCTTTTGTTATGGCACATACCTGGCTGTTCTTTTTTTCAACCATCCCATTTTGTTGAAGTGTATATATGCTATAGAGGACTTATATACTATGCCTTTTTTCTTATAAATATAAAATGAGTGATTATAAAGGTCTTTAGCATTATGACACCTAACTCTTCTAATTTCAACATTAAATTGATTTTTCATAATGCCTAAAAAGGTAGGGAAGGTGATACCTCTTTTTTGGCTTTTATTAAAAAATCCATGTCGCAGAGGAGTGATTATTAATAAAAGACAAACTATCAAGTTACAGAAGTGTTTGGTGTCGCTATGAACGAGAGGAAAATGATTTTTGGTCCTTATGTTAATTGTTGGAAAATTGGTACTCTTTTGTTTTAATAGCTGACAAGTATCACCTTAAAAGCCTTTAAGATTAATATTTTTGAATCATGAATAAAATATAATTTTTAGAATAACAAAACAAGGATGTCCAAAATGTACGTGTTGCAAGCTTGTTCTTTATTATTGGATTTATTGATTTTAGAAAGGAAACGTAATGCAAGTAACAACATGCAGTTTGGAGTTTTTCTTAATAATTTGATTCCTTAAGGTGGTAGACATTGTTTCGTTTATAAACTCAATTTTATTCTTCATTCCTGCCTTGAAATACACAATGTGAAAGTAAATACAATACTTCATGCTGAATATGCAGTTAACTTTTAAATAAATAGTAAGTTGATGAATAATTTAGGAATTGGAGAATATTTAGAAGTGCGAGAGATTTATTTACCAAATTTTCTACTTGAATCTTAGCTAATTGCAATTTTCAAGAAACCACTGACAATGTTATTTTCTTGTTATTAGAATAGCGAATATAGAAAATAAATTTGCGTGATGAGTTGGCTATATAATCTGTTACTTTTGAATGAATAATCAAGTGTTGGGATTAAGCATATCAGAGATTTTCGAGTACGAGAAGAGGAGGTAGTATTTGAGAAAGCAGAACAGGTGTTTGTCGTAGGAGTTGGGAGTCATTTTCTACTGATTCGGATAATTTTCTTAATTTTTTTCCTTTTTTCTAGAACTTAACAGGTAAAGTTTTTTGTGTTTACTTTTTTCATATATGTTACATTCGTATGTCTCTTTTTTATATTTTGCTCTTTCAATATTTTCCTTTTTTACTGGGTGGCTGGCTAATCATGATATTTCAAGTTTTTTTTAAAAAAAAAATATGTCAAGTTTTCTTGCAATATGTGCACCATAGGGAATCTTTATTAACTATATTTGTTGGGCGTGTCTCCTTTTGCTCCTTTGAAGAAGATAATTATGAACTATGGCATTTGATATCAATAAACCTTACCATTATAGCCTAACCTTATGTGGGGTCATTGGTAATCATAACTTCCGTCCTCTTTTCCGATAATTCATTCTCTTACAACATCACACTCATTGTTTAATTCAACGAAAAAAACATAATTTCAATCATTTTCAACTACATTTTAAGGCAGTTGTATTTTTATTGCATTTTATTTACATGCATTGATAATGATTCATTTTTTGCCAATGACTTTGTACTAGATTGGATTATTTTTTATTGGATTGGCCTTCTTGCTTTGTGGTTGAGGGCATTGTTTTGATATCATAGTTTTGACAAATTCATGATTTTTGGAATATGTTTGATTTATCGTATATGAAATTTTCTTTTCTAAATGAAGGAACATGTAGGTGTTACTTATTTAAGGAACCAGGAAGTTTCATAGCTAGGTCATCATCATAGAGTTTTGTTCATCACAAGTATTGAATGCATGGTTGCTTGTTGTGGTCTGATGCCAACCAAATGTCTCAATTTTTTTTGTTCCCTTCAAGGTGTGAATTAGTTATGATAACTCGAGATAATTCTTATCATTCAAATGATATGATGAATGGACATTTTATAATCCTCATGTTGCATTTGGGTTGTCAGTCTTGATTCAAAATGAACTTAAGACTAAGAAAACATGTATCTTTTGTGATCCATGTGAAAGAAAATTGTGGTAGTATTTAATTACAAAGATAAATATGGATCGAGACAAGTCAGCATTAGTGAAGACTACAAAAAAAAAGACTAGGTTGAATGAAAAATATTTACAAGTACAAGCACTTGCAAGTTCTAGGTAATGCAACAAATTTGTTGAGTGTTTTATACCAACATCCTCGTAGTATTTATATAATCCCATGGGAGTTTTTAATTGTAAACATATATAATCAAGGAATAACATCATAGAATGATTACAATAGTCCATAGTTTGATGAGTAGGTAAAATAATAATCACGAAATAATTATAATAGCCCATGAATTGAAGAGGTGACACTAATAATTGCATGGCCTGATACTCATTCTCTCTATTTCTTCAAAATTAATTCTATTTATCCAATGTTTTGGTGATTTTCTCTACATAAAAGGTTGCTCGTAATTTGGGCGCAAACATTATTAATAGCATTATATATTGTGTTATTTTTAAGCTTTTTCATTTTTGTAACTTACATTCTTCCTACTTTTGAGTTTTTGCAGGTTGAAAATGCCATAAAAGTTCAGCCACAGATTTTAGACAACCTAGGTGGCGTGGTATCCCATTTTCTAAGCATAGTACACACAATGTATGAGCGCTGCAACAAATCAGTAGAGGTACTCTTGCACAAATTCTCTGTTCATTTATCATCCTACTTATTTAAAATGATGATAGTTAATTAAATGTCATATTTACATTGCAAATGGTGTTTTTTCGGGTTTTTTATGCAGAACTAATAATTTAGGCAATAATTTATTTGCCAAATAATTTAAAATTGCCTTTAAGCTTTTTCCTAGATTATATAGTTTATAATTGCATTTTGATGTCTTTAGATGATGAGCATGTTGTATGACAATGATTGTGATACTGGAGATGACCCAAACAACAATAGGGAAGCAAATATTATTGTTGAAATCAATTAGGCTGTTATAAATGATACCATGAAAGAGAAATGACAACAACAGACACAGGCAAACGCAACTAAAGTGCATCCAAGGGGTGGCTGTTGGTGGTCCAACATGGCGACGATAAGGTGGAAAGGCGGAATAAGTGGACGGGGACAGCGGGGGAACAGCAGATGTTAGCTGTCCAAGATGGCAGCAACCAGGTAGGGTGGCAGGGAATCAGTGAAACGGCAAAAAAAAAGTGGTACAAGGAGGCTGCGGCGAGGTAGGATGACCGGACAGTGGTAAACAGCGAAATGGGGGTGCGGGGCTGCTGGACAGCATGTATACAGCAAGTCGAGGGGGATAGTGGGTTTGTGGCAGTGAGTCAGGATGGCGGGACAGCAGCAAAATGGAGGAGTTGCAGGGTTGCCTGTGATGTAGGATGGCTGGAGGGTGGTAGGGGTTGAGGCTGGATGGTAGACGGCTGAGAGGAGGTGGAGGGAAGTGCAGGGGAAGCTTGGTGGTTGCAGGGGACAGCAAGTTGATGTTTTGCAGGGCGGCTGCAGCAGTGAAGTTGATGGCGGCTGCAAAGGAAGGATGTGGGGCGAGGTGAAGTCGAAGATAAATACTACATCGGGAGTGAGATACAACCGAAGCACCAGAATGAGATCAGGGAGAACACCACTTATTTTTGGATACAACCCTAGAAAGGAAATATTGGATGCCAATTGCTTTCCTAACAAAAACACTTTCTGAAATCTAAACCTCAATACAACACATGTATAGGAAAATACTAGAAAGGAATGAAATGAAAGGAGGAAACTTTCTAAAAATTGGAAAGGAATTGAAAATGGGTATGTTGGGTGCATTTGTTCGAGTCAGGTGCATGCACGGTCATGGGATCCCGGGAACCTCCCTTCCACTCCTTTAGCGTGAGAAGACTGTCAGATGGCTCAAAAAGTTGCTTGCTACATTTAGGAGGCTAGGGGAAAACTTGATTTAAATTTTATTGCTAGCATCTAATTTGAGAATAAAGTAACAAAATTAGAGAATGATTATCTTCAAGATATTGCTAAGATCTCTACAATGTCAGATTTCCTCTTCTATTTCTTGCTGTCTTTCGTGGCCTCTGTTTGCCCTTGGTCACCT
Source organism: Phalaenopsis aphrodite (assembly GCA_003013225.1). Lineage (NCBI taxonomy): Eukaryota > Viridiplantae > Streptophyta > Magnoliopsida > Asparagales > Orchidaceae > Phalaenopsis > Phalaenopsis aphrodite. Next base: position 119,955 of record NEWO01001142.1, read on the forward strand.
TTTTTATACGTTTACTCTATGGATGTGTTTGTCTTCTTATTTTCCAAATTCCAACATTTTTTCCCTCCCATCTGCCTCTCATCATCTTGGCTAACTTATGTTGACTCGATTAGCTTATTTCTAACCACTGCCATAAACTTCCTACCTTGGGCTGGAAATTTTGTTCAAAACTCAAAAACAGCTTGATAATTTGTCAAAATTTAATCAATTTTACAATATATATATATAGATATGTTCATATTTCATACTTTGTATGCTCATCACAACAACAACAACAACAACAACAACAACAACAAACATTATTCCCACTAAAGGTATGTTTGGGGCAGCTGCAGTTTATCCAACTTATCCAAATAAACTAATTATCCTGATAAGCTGCTGATCAACAGATGATCCATATAAACTATTTGACTGTTTGGTTTGTGCGTTTGGAAAACAACTGGTTCTGTATAAATGACCACTCTGCCCTTGTTTTGAATAAGTTGTTTAACTGTTTGGTTTGTGCGTTTTGAAAATAACTGATTTGCAATAAATATTTTTGTACAAATTCTATTCATGTTACTTTTGGTTTATCAATATTCTACCTTATCCTTCAATTCTAAATTTTATTTACCAATATTATCAATTCATTTTCTACCCTTGATTAAACTATCATAAATAGATCATTTAGAGTTGATTCTGTATAAATGACCACTCAGCCTCTGTTTTGAATAAACTGTTTAACTGTTTGGTTTGTGCGTTTTGAAAATAACAGATTTGCAATAAATATTTTTGTACAAATTCTATTTGTGTTACTTTCGATCTATCAATATTCTACCTTATCCTTCAATGCTAAATTTTATTTACCAATATTATTGGTTCATTTTCTACCCTTGATTAAACTATCATAAATAGACCACTTTGGGTATAAATATTCCAAAAAAAAAAAATATTCAACTACATGTCTAACTCCACCTTGCACACACATTTTAAGGGATTATATGCTACAAGCCAGAACTTTGCAACTGCCTATGCTAGCATGTAGTAGACATGAATCGTTGCAATTGAAGCTGATGGGAATAAAGGCATGAAATTTGTTAGGACTTTTATACCGAAGTTAGTTAAATTGAAAAAAGGAAAGAAGTTGCTAAGTTCTATGGCTAAGAGCAAAAAATTATAAATAGATTACTATTTTAACACAAACTTCCGTGCAAGATATACTAGGAAAATAACTACTACATATTAATTTATGGCATGCATTAAAATATCTACTTCCCTACAATCAAAAGAATATTTTGTGAAGCATTAACAACACTCCACATTGATAAAGATAAATGAAATAAATGAAATAAATGCAGCATAACCTATATATTAAACAAATTATGATAAATTCACAAAAGTAATGACTTTTAGTTTAAGAGCACGAAAAAATTCTTTTAAAAAAACAATTTTTAAATGTTTTCCTAACAAGTTCAATTTTATCACTGGCTCAAACAGGAAGAAGAGAAAATGACTAGTCTGGATGTTAATAAAGCCAAGAAAGCTGTTAGTAATGCAAGCCTGAAAAATTGTACAGCTCTAAAGCATTATTAGATGAATCAGTTGTATTTATAAGAAAAAGGATTTCAGTGCTGAACCGGTTTTTACAGCATGAAATTCTCAAAAGATATCAGCCATAAAGTTCCATTTCCAGCTTTCTGTAGGAAATCAATGGATATATTACAAGACGCAAATAATTTAAATGGAATTTAGGAATGCACTTTAATATCTACATCCATTGGAATGGAACCTGATGCTTGTGAGACCAAGAAAATAAAAATGATGTTACAGGTTGTTGCAAATAAAACTCAATTCTTCCCTTTGTCAATGTACAGAATTGCACTCATATGTCTTCATGCGTCAAGTTAAAGCACATGAAGGCATGCATATATTACAATTAACCACTGCTGCGTTCAGAGGTTCTAACTGATAGGAATAATATTGAAAAACAGTCTATAAGCAAAGAAGGATTAAACACATGTTCAAGCTCCCCAACTCCATAACCATTCTCATTCTTAACATTAAACTCATTTAGTTCTGGAAGTGATCTTAATTTCCAGATTCCAGTTACAAAAAAAAAAAAAAAAAAAAAAATGGGGACATTTTCATGTCAAGTAGATTAGAAAGATTCCTCACATAGCCATGCAAGAAATCATCAGAGCTTGATCCCCAAACCATTTTTAGGAATTTTGAAGGATAAAGCATCGTCTCCAACAAATCCGAAACATTCTTCTTAAGAAATAGAGGAAGATTTCCTCAATAGAATAATCAGACAGCAAACAAGAAACACGTGTATGAAGATTTCAGCAGAGGAACCTTGTAGCAAGATTTCAGCAGAGGAACACGCCAAGTTCAACAGATCTCTGGCTTGCGCAGGTATGGTGAGAGGGCAAACGCCGAAGGATTTGAAGTAGGACAAGAAGAAGAACTCGCTAGCCCTCTTCTCTGTGCTATTGTCATTTGACGATTAGCGATTCATTGACACCAAAGAAGAAGGTTGCTGCAGAGAAGAAGCCGGCTGCTGAGAAGCCGACAAGATAAAAAGAGAAGAAGGCCGAAGAGGGCAACATGGTAAAACATTCAAAATAAACGTGATCCGCGGTCCGCGTTTAATTGAAAAATAAAATTGCGTTTTTGAAGAAGTGGCCCGATCGTGTTTTTCAAACGGGGCAGCGGCGTTTTCAAAACGCCGCCGCAGCGGATAAGCTGTTTCAAACCCACCCTAAGTGGGGTCGGCTACATGAATCCTTTTTCTCCATTGCATCCTATTTAGTGTCATATTTTCATTTAATTCTAATAGATTAAGATCATTTTTTATATAATATGCTCAAGTCTTTTTAGATCTACCTCTCTTTTCTTAACATCAGTCGAATCTAAAACATCTACCCTCCTAACCGGATCATCAGATGATCGACGTTTTATGCGACCAAACCATCTAAGATGACTCTCTCTAGTCTTGTATGCTACTGGAGCTACACTAATCCTATCATAGTACATTCATTTCACATTTGTCTTTAAGTGTCAAGCCATTCATCCACCTAAGCATTCTATTCTCAGACTTTGTTTTATGCTTCTCTTTTAAAAGCCAACATTTTGCGTCATAGAGCATTACAGGTCTCACCACCATCTTATAAAATTTTTCTTTCAGTTTAAGCAACACTTTTCAATCACACAAGAGGCCCGATGCATCCCTCAACTTTAACCAACCAACTTGAATTCTACTAATAACATCCATATCACCATCACTTTGAATAATAAACATGAGATATCTAAAATGTTCACACATTTGAATGATTTCATCACCCATAATTACAACTCTGTCACTAGAGCTACTACTAAAATGACATTCCATGTATTCAGTTTTAGTTCTACTCAAACGAAGGTCTTTAGACTACAATGTAGACTCTCATAATTCAAGTTTCTCCTGAACTATTTTTCTAGTCTTATCCACAAAAAGGATATCATCAGCGAAAAACATACACCAAGGACATCCTTTTGTAAATGTCTCGTAAGAGCATCCATAACTAAAGAAAAAAAAATATGAGCTCAAAGTCGATCCTTGATGTAATCCAACTGAAATCGGAAAATACTTGGTCAATCCTCCTGTTCGAACGCAAGTAACTCTCCAACATACATCTCTTATTACATGAATATAAATCATATCAACACCTTTCTTCTCTAGAACTCTCGAAAAAATTTCTTTTGGAACCTTATCATAAGTTTTTTCTAAATCCATAAAAATCATATTTAGATCCTCGTAAATCTCTCTGTACTTCTCCATCAAACCTGTCAATTAATATATAGCTTCCATGGTAGACGTGCCCTTCATAAATTCAAACTGATTATGAGAAATCTTTGTATCACGTTTTAACCTATGTTCAATTACCCTCTCCCATAACTTTGAAGTACGACACATCAACTAAATTCCTGTATAATTTCTTTTTTATCTTTAAAAGTGGGACTAAAATACTCTTCCTCCACTCCTCATATATCTTAGTTTTTAAAATAGTATTAAAGAGTATAGCAAGCAAGAAACTCCCAAATCTATGAAAAATTGCGGCACTTAAATTGGGATATCATAATTTTTTTAAAAAAGAATCTTGCACCAAGTATATATTTAATACTCACACTCATATATTTTGTTTTGAAATTGAAAAATTACTTTAAAATTGAAGGAGTTGGCTTGAATCAGCTTTAAAATTGACTTGAAGTTGATAATTTTTGACTCAGCATAAACTTTGCTTGACTAGAAATCTAAATATTCAATTTTGATTTGAGCCTTACTCCCGCTTGAACTCAACACAATGCGAACCCTATTTCTATCCATGCCTTCCTTACTCGTTCTTGGGCCTCTCTCCTTGGAATTCTTCATATTTGACCTTAATGCTATGTTGTTTTTAGAGCTAACACTTCTTAACTACCTTGTGTAATACTTCCTCTCTGGGGCATTTACATACGCAATATACCACCCGTTACTTATGTATTTACATATCTGAAACCTATACTTTCATTTTTACATTTATACCCCTCAGATCTTTCATATCACAACAAAAATACCGCCATTTTAACTTTTAATGCATAGGGTAGGTGGCAGGTATGTAAAAATTGAAGTTTAGGTGTTAAATTTGTAAATACATAAGAAGTGAGTGTTATGCTAAAAATCAACTGCCACCCTTTTCTGGATTTGGATAATGTGCTCATGAACATCGCCCATCCTAGTTCGACTTCTTAATAATTTTATGTCTTCTGTATCTTTACCATTCAATTTGCTTTTGTTCCTCTCCCCGATGAGAATCTTAATAATTTTATCCCTCTGCTTGAGTTCTACAGCTATTGTATTAGTTTTTTTTTCTGATTTTCATGAAACTTGTGGATGAAGGCATTTCACCTCCACATTATCTTTTGCATCATATTGGATGGTTCCCTTTTCACTTGTTGCATGTTCCCTTTTCACTTGTTACATTTTCACAGCTCGGTGTTTGATACTCTCCAATTTCTAGATTTTGTAGCTCTTTAGTTTTCATTTTCAATCGTGTCCTATGCATACAATTGACATTATTCCTCTTGTTTAAAGAGATTGTTGGGTTGATTGGAAATTTTTAACTTCAGAAGTTTATTCTTATTTTTCGGTTTATTTACTTCGGTGTCTATCTTAAATTTTGTTTGTAATAGATTGTTGTTGCAAATCTATAGCTTATGATATCTTTGTGATTGATTTACATTGAAATCTTGAAGCTTATGCTACAGATTTATTACAAAGATGTTTTGTTTTGTCCAATTTATTATGTTTCTCTCAATTTATAAAGTTTGATCTATTGATTTAAGTTGAAGTGCATATAAAATATACAACTTATTTCCTAACCACATGGTCTAAAATCCTATCATGTTCGCAACTTAATTTAGCATTTAAATTTTATAGATTTATGAATCTCTCACGTTCCTCCCTACCCTTATTTCCTCCATACCTCTCATTGACATAATCATCATTCTTCTTGATTTCTTAATCTCTATTTTGCATGTAATGTTGATACCTCTTTGATTTGAGCTTTTGAGATGCCATTTGATCGAGTTCTTATTGATTAATAAATTAGCCATGAGATTCGCCATCAGAGGCTTTTGCGAGCTAGAATGCATGGTGACATTCAACTCGTTGGTATGTACCCCATTTTAAATTTTACTGCCTGTATGGTCATTGTTATCTAATTAATTCCGAGCGTAACTAACAGATTGTTTCTACACGGTATGGCATGGTAATCAAATCAACATAAATGCGAGGGAGCAAGCATATTACTACCATATGCGAACAATTAATTATTGATCATATAGCTTTCAAATTGAACACCTAAAGTTAGTATCAATTAAAAAAAATAATGTGCAGCAAAGGCAATAAAGTACTCAATCTCTATCAACATGAATGAATTGAGCTCTTAGGATTCAAATTTTGTTAGCTCCTTCATAATTAGAGCCATGATTGGCGATAGATTATTGCCAATAGTCATGCATGTAAGTTATTAGGTAGGAGGATGTAAGATAATTGGGGTAGAGAATTGTGGGGATCGATTGAAGACGATGGAGGGAGATGGAAGTTGGGAGGGTAATGGTGGATGGGTTTTTATGAGTTTGTTTAGGCGATATGCACTAGTTGTTGCAGAAGGTGGAGGGTGGAAGGTCTGATATGCTTTGATTGAGTGATAGTGGGGGTAGTTTGTGTTTGTTTTGAATGTAAGGATACTAGAGCAGAGACATCAATAAGACTATTGGAGAGAAAGATAAAACAATTTTTAATGCCAGTGGGAAGGGGAGGGAGATCTATGACATATCATAGGAATGAGGTTTATGATTAGCAAGGATGGATTGAATTTTGAGTAAGAGGGGTTTGAAAATGAGATATTTAATAGGTTGTGATGGTCATGATCCTAAGTTTGCCATAGCATTGTTACAAGAAGAGGAGTCTTAGGACCATGGCAAACAAGAAGATATAAAGAGTTTTTATCTTTTTTTACCATTATTTTTGAAAGACATGATAGTTTTGTGGTGTAAAAGTTATCTCATCACAAGTGTTTCAATAGTAAATTATTTAATAGTAAATTATTTATTAAATTGTATATCTATATAAAACTCATTTTAGTTTGATTTCATTGTGAATAGACAATATTGTTAAAACCTAGCATACACCCAATAACTTACCTATTTGCCAATATAAATAATCACCATTGTTTCAAAAACTCGGACATAATATTCCAGGGTATCAAGAAACCTAAGCATTCAAACTAGTATTTCAAGAAATCATGCTTTTTTTTTGCTAGGGAAGATTGTCCTTTTTTTATTATTTATGGCAAATTATCATCATTTTTTCAAAGTTTCAAAATTAGTTTTTCTTACACTGTAAGATCACAACTATAAAAAGTTCTATACAAGTAGCACTTCATAAATTTCAATTTCTTTTGGTGGAAATTCCTTGCAAATCCATCGTAACTATTAATAAATTTAGTCAAAATGTTAACCTCTGTTATGTATGTTATAGTTTATATTATTCGTGGGTATATTTAATATGAAAATGCGTAGAACATTATTTTGCCTTGATAATCATTAAAGTTGGCCAAATTACTATTTATGTTTTAAATACCTTTTAGGTATTAGTTTCCTTTTTTTTCTTAATCTTGTTGTTTTATAATTAAATACTTTAGCAATTAGTATTATAATATTATAATAATTATATATAATTTCAAATGTATTTATAATTAGATTCATAAATCTATTTCAACAATATCAGTAAGTATAATTTTGTGATGCATTAGTTTGACTTACAACTACAATCTATTACTACAATCTATTTTATTATTATTTTTATGAGCAATTTTCGAAATTTCATTATTCGTATTTTATGTCTTGTTGTAGTATTTGTACATTCAAATATCTAATAACTTGTGCATGATCCCTTAACGCATCAAGGTAATCTACAAATGGATTTGTCAAGAACTCAACAAAATTATTGCGACGCTCGGCTAGGGGTACCCGAGAACTCGCCCAATAACTCGCTCTGACACAGTTGACAACCAAGTCTGCAGTCTGCCTACTCGAACTCGACACTTAGCTCAACATTCTGTAAAACTTTAGGACACAACAACACTGCATAATTTTATGTATTTTGTATTATCACATATTTTTTTCAGTCATGTATTATGGTCAAAGGCACCCAAATTATTAACTGGAGTTATAGCTTTATGAGATTACTTGAACTATTATGTTTTGTTGCTGTAAGTTAGTCATAAATTTTTCCCAACTTATTTTGAAATTTGTAAACTATGCCTCATTATATGCAGCTACTTGCTTCATGTGGAGGTGACGGTGGTCAGGGGTTCATGCAACTATCTAATGATTTTTTGGAGGCAAGTTATTTCTAATTAGTTGTTCTAGTGTTATAATTTAGTGGCATTTATATACTTAGCACACAATTCTTATGTATTTACATCTCACACCTAAAATATCATATTTAGACTAATAACACTCAAATCTTTAATATCACATAAAAAATAGCACTTATACCACTTTTTAAAAGTTAAATCCACCTTTGCATGAATGGGTTTAAAGTGCCAAAGTTCTATTCATGTAAATATGAAAGTTTAGGTGTGAGGTATGTAAATAAATAAGAATTATGTGCTGGGAATGTAAATTTCCCTATAATTTAATTACTTCTTATGATCCTATGTTGTCTTAGGTAATGGATTTCATAAATGATGCCATCATGACGTTTGAAGCATTTACTGATACATATAGACCAGCAGCCTTCCATTTCTCTGTTTCCTTTGAAACTGGGTAGATTCTTTCATCAAATCATTTGTTAATTGGTGCATTTACATACATACCACCCAATTCTTATATATTTACTTATCTAACACCTAAGCCTTTTTACATTTATACCACCCAAATCTCTTACGTCACATAAAATACCGCTATTTTAACTCTTTAAAAGTAAAATACATCTTTTCATGCAAAGAAAAGGTGGCATATATATGTAAAAATTGAAGTATAGGCCTTAGATATGTAAATGAGAATAAATAGACTTTTTTTTTTTTCGGCGGTTCACTTTAGTCCCAAAGTCAATGAAAGTGCTAATTTATCCCAGGACTTGTAATATAGGTTAGAATAGTTCCCACGAAAGACTATTTGTGCCCTAATTTAAAGAGTCTGAGAACCAATTTGACACTGTTATAGACTCTGGGATTAAATGGCCCCATATAAATAGTCAGGAGACTATTTTGACACTTTTTTTATATAAATACATAAAAGTGATTGCTATGTATGTAAGTCTTCGTTGTTAATTTTTGCAATTTAAGGTAAGTTCCGATTATATCTATAAAAAAAAACACTTCAACAATTTTGTTTTACAGCCATGGGAATGATGAGCTTCTCAACACTATTGCTAGGCTGCATGATTCATTGATCCCATCGATGTTGCATGGATTTTCACTCGCCTCTAATGACCCAGAAAATAATGGGCAAAAATCATATGGAGAAATTCCGAATATTTATCTCAGCTTTAAAGTGCTGTCAAAAAGGATAGTCGAGTTTGGTTGGATGTTGCTGGACTCATGTTATTTGAATGGCGAACTCACCGATGAAAATCTTCTTCGGAGTACTTCAAAGGTGTTTCCGGCTAGTGTTGACAATCCTTCTTTACGGGGCGACATTTTGGTTCAGACGTTGAAAGAGATAAATGGAGAATCACATTATCAGGTGGAGCATCATAATTTTGGGACTTTTAATGAGAACATTGAAAAAAAATACAAAATATTCAGCAAAATCAACAACCTTTGTAGTCAAGGTACAAAAAGATTTTTTCTTTACATCATCACCTGCTATTATTATGTCATTAGTTGGTTTGTAGATGTGAAATTTATTACCTTTTTTTTTTTGGCATTTACATACATTAATACATAGCATGATAGCTCGTCGTTCTCATGTATTACATATATGTTACGTGGGTGCCTAGCCTAAGGCTAATTTTGTCTTTTCTTTTTATTATTGTTTAGTATAGATAGGGCTAATATATTTAGGGTTAGGGTTATGCATGAGATTTGGTCTTATATCTTAAAGTTTGGATGTGAGAGAGATTTCCAACCTCTCGAATTGTAGGAATTGGGACAGATCGCCTACCGTTTGAATTGTATGTGCTTATCTTTGTATTTGTCTTGAGTCATTGATGTTCTAACAATAAAATATTATTTGCCCTAATTTTTGTGTGGAAATACGTGACAATTCTTATCAACTTGATATCGAAGTAAGCTACTTTTGGGAAATAACGGGATCAAAGGCTACGTGATAAACTTGCGATAAGGGCCAGTTGGGAAGTCAAAGATGGGATCAATCATGAATACAGTCGCGGTAAGGGCTAGCTGGGAGCGGGAAGCTGAAGACTGGATCAATCTCTATAGAGTTGGAATTATTCAGCGAGATTGATTGCGATACAATCTCGATTTGAGACACTGGGGACGCCAAACGACAGGATCACTATAGGCTTGTGAAGACACCGATGGGATAACGACATACAATGCTCGTCCTTCTCCTCCGGCTTCATCCTCGTGGTATAATTGCGATTAGAGCTAGGTGATTAGGTCATGTGGGGATCGTGGTGGACAGGAGATTGACCTCATGACTTGATCCCGCGATATAGCGCAAATCGTGCTAACTGAGAAGCAAAAAGGGATCAGAGCTATTTGGATTTAAGCATACATACATGATTCAATGCAACCACGATTCAAATCGACAATTGCAACTTACATGAGTTCTATATTTTTGATCCAAAAATCTTATTGAGTGTTAATTACAATCAATAAAGTAAATGATTTGGAGAAGGAATTAGAGGAATATTTGAGTCATATCAAATTTGAAATAGATAAATATTTCTGTTTCATGAAGGGGCAGTTCGAGAGGAGATTCACGAAATGATAAAGAAAATCATGGAGTTTCACTTGACAATCACTTCTGGCCGCCATGGAATTGAGCGATGGCGTCACGAACTGATGCCAACAAGCTGCTTCCAGAAGGATTCACACCATCAAAGCAACTACATTTTTTTGATGCGGATCGGGGGCTGCAACATCGAGCGAAGAAATCAGGAGTGGACACGAGCGGCAATATATTGAAGAAATAACACAACATTTAAACGGTTTGAATAAACAGAAGCAAGTGGGATCAAAGTTGACAGAGATGAAAGAGACAAATGATATGGAGTTGACAGAGATTCTGGTGATCAATAAGCTGTGGGATGAACTGTTTGGGGCTACAATATTCTCTGAGATTGACTGGGAGTTTGTATAACACCAGATTAGGATGCTACTGAATGATGTGTACAAGATGACATTTCAAATTCTTGAGGATAATTACGATTTCTGATTAAATGGAAATGATTGTCAGATGATAATGGACCTTGTGAACCATATGACTTGATCCAACAATAGTTTTTTTTACCTTGAGTACAAGGTATTTTTTTTAGAGGAAAGTATTGTTGCGCCGGCGCCTAGCCTAAGAACAATTTCTTTTTGTATTAGCTTAAGGAGAATTTATACTTTTATTATTTATTATTGTTTAGTATAAATAGGGTTAATATGCATAGTGTTAGAGTTATACACGAGATCAAATCTTATATTTTAGCGTTAGGGTTTGTGAGAAATTTTTTACTTCTCTCGCCAGCCTTTCGAATTATGGCTGCTTATGCTTCTATTTGTCTTGAGTGTTTGATGTTTTTGTATAAAATATTATTTGCCCTAATTTCTATGTGAAAATATGTGTTGGTTCTTATCAAAATCTCACATTTAAACTTTAATACATACACACATAACACTTACATCCTTAATATCACATTAGAAATATGATTATTACCACCTTTTAGAAGTGAAATACACCTTTTTCAGGTATAAGTTTAAAATACCAAAATGCATTGGAAAAGAGTGATTCTTGGTGAGTGTCTCCAGGACTGTAGCCTCCAAAATGGTAGGTGTGGCAAAAGGACACCCCTGTTTTTTGCATTCCTCGCTCTTCAACACTAGTGGACAGCGTTGTAGTAGATCCGGGCCAATGGGATGTGGGTTCTGCCGAGGGTAGTAAGATCCGACGACACTTGAATAAATAGGGGAAATTAAGAGTAAGGATGAAGCAACAAATGAAAGGAAGATTTACATACATAGCACGTAAAAACACTTTTTAGAAGTGAAATATACCTTTTCATGCATAGGTTTAAAGTATCAAAATGCTTTGTATGTTAATATGAAAATTTAGATGTGAGATATGTAAATACATAAGAATTGTGTGCTAGTTATGTAAATTTCCCCCTTTTTTTCGTTTGCTTTAATTCTTGCATATATATTTGATTCCAGGAGATGCTTCTAGGAGTTCTTTCAAACTCCAACATTCTAGGATTGCATAATGCAATAACAGGAGCTAGCCTCACAAACGGATGAATCAATATGGGAAACTAAGAGTGAGGATAAAGCAATAAATGAAAGGAACATTTACATACCACTGAATTTTTATGTATTTACATATCTAACACCTAAATTTCAATTTTTTGATATATGCCACCTTATCTATGCATGAAAAGGTGTATTTCACTTTTTAAAAATTAAAATGATGGTTTTTTTATGTGTTATGAAAGATTTGGGTGGTATAATGTAAAAATTAAAGTTTAGGTGTTAGATATATAAAAACATAGGAATTGGATGTTATGTATGTAAATGCCCCATGAATGAAAATGAAAATAAAAATAGCAGCGCATGAAATCCAATCTGACTTCATGGAGAAATCCAAGGACTTCATGGAGGCATTAAACCTTTCCAAAGCTATATGTTTAGAGCCTTGAAATTGTTCATCAGGAATCTTACTTGAGATAGCTTGAGGAGAGAGTTAGTCTTTTGCAACAAAATGGTTGTTCTTACAACTAGAAATATTTTGTTGCTTTAATATTTCTCATACCATGCCTTCATTTTGCCTGTAGATTTAGAAATACTTATAAATTTTTTTCCTTTTTTTTTATCAGGATGGATTTCATTGGATGAAGAACAGTTGCAGTACTTGTCACGAATACTGAATTCATCTTCTTCAACATTTTCCGCAAGTGCACTGGCCTTGCCGATCCCGTCTCACATAAGTCAGCCACAGGCGGACGAAGAAGCTGTGCTTTTGGATTCAAAAATCAGTCAAATAAAAGATTTATTTCCAGACTATGGCGGAGGTTTCCTCAAGGCCTGCCTTGAAGTCTACAACCATGACACAGAAGAGGTGATTCAAAGGATTTTAGAAGGAACTTTGCATGAAGATCTTCTTTCTCTTGATACTTCAGCAGAAAAGATTCCTCAATCCAATCAGACAAATCTGAATGATAAAGGAAAAGCAGTTCTGGTAGAGCAGCCTTCATCACAAAAGAAGAATCCGATATCGGCTCCGCTCGATTTCAAACGACAAAATGCAGGTGGCTCTTCATCCTCTCCATCTTCATTCGGGCGATTCATGAGAAAGTCCACAAATGATGCTCTTGATTCCGAAGTCCTGGATTCAAGATCTTCCAAAGATGCCATAAGATCTGCCATCCTTGCGGCGGAGTTCGAGTACGAAGATGAATACGATGATTCATTTGACGACTTGGGTTTGAGCGCCGTGGAATCTGGTTTCGAGGAAACGGAAAATTTAAGCGATGGGATCAATTCGTCATCAGGGAAGTCGATAGAAACTGATCAAAGTTCGGGTTCGAGATGGAATTCACAGAAGAAGCCATTGTTTTATGTCAAGGATGGGAAGAACTACAGCTACAAAGTGTCTGGTTCTGTGGGCGTGACGAGTGTGAGAGATGCAGCGATATGGAATGAAGCTCAGAAAGAGCTCATTCATGGCCTCGGCCGCGGAGGAAATCTCCCTCTCGGTGCTGTTAAAGTATTGGAAGATTCTGATAGAGTAGAAGAGGAAGAATCCATTTCTGCAGAAAGTTCAGGCAGGGGGAGCTCTGGTTTTAGAGGAAGGGGAGGGAGGAGAGGTGGTGGTCGTGGGAATAATTATAGGAAGGACAGAGCTATGAAAAAACATTTTTCTGGTTTGAGTGGCCACTGAATGCTTTCATTTTTACCCCATTTGTTTTTCCTATTTACAATGTAAATATCTATTAAAGGAAATTTTTTTATGAGCAGCAACTGTGTTTTTTAGCCATGGGCTGTCCATTTTTTGCCACTGCTGCCACTCTAAGGTGCAGAAAAGCTTTTTGAAACACTGTGAAATGTGTCCATGTAATTGATATCTTAATCCTCCATATTTTATATATCTGTCCATGAACGTTTTTAGCCTCCATATATTATATATTTTACTGTATATTGTATATATAACTATTTTCTGCTGTTCCATCGCTCCTTTCTCTGTTTCTCCAAATGCTGCAGGTCTTCTCGCTGTTTCAGAATTTTTTTTTCTTCCTTTTTTCTCTTCTCTTCCAATAAGATGTTCCTTCTCTTGCTGCAATGGCCGATTCTCTACTTTTGACAACTGAGACTTCCTCTGTTACCACCACCCAGATGAGCAATCTACCATTTCCATCCCAAGTCAAGTTTTTAATGACGAATATGAAGTCTGTCATCAATATTTAACTATCTACTGATAATCATCTTCTTTGTCGATCTCAAATCCTTAACTTATTTAATGCAAATGGATTTGCGGGGTATCTCTATGGTTCTTGTTTAAAACCTTCTGCTCAAATTATAGGTGAAAATGGCGAGTTAACTCCAAATCCGACCTATAATACTTGGATGCTTGTGGATCAAAATATCGCTCCAGTTCTTTATTCTACTATCTCATCTTCACTTCTTCCATATGTTCTTAACCTTGACTTCTGCGCTGAAATCTGGGCCACTATAGAGAAAGTTGTTGCAATCTTCCAATTGGTCTGGTATTCTACAACTTAAGAATGATTTAAGTCATATTTCAAGGAAAGATAAATCAATAGTTCAATATTTTTTTGAAATTAAAAATAAGAGCCGCTGGCTCTCCGCTTGATTAGGAAGACATCAAGCATTCAAAGCAGCCATTTGCACAAATTTGCAACCTATCAGTTTATATGACTTCTATTCGTCTTTTTATAGTGAAGAAATTAATATTGCTGCCGAAGCTACTAACACTGCAAGAAAAGCTTTTTAGGACGACCAATTTTTGTCTATTTTTGGACGGTTGATGGTTTTAAGCATGTGGGTGTCTATAATTCCAAAATCTATATATATTTCAACGGTATAAAATTGCCGATACATAATCGACTATTTAATGTAATCGTTATTTTAGAGAAAATTAATATCATCTGTGTGCTTTAAGTGGCTGATATTTTAGCCTGCTCAAGCTTGTTCGATAAGTGACTCAATTCAAGTGGCATGTGAATTGAGCCTGATGAGCTAACTAATCGAGTTCAAGCTAGCCTCAGCTCAACTCATTAGCTTGTTTGTTTAAAAAAATATTAATATAAAATATATTCATAATATTATAAATTTAATCATTATATTTAAAATATTAAAAATAATTTTAAAAATAAGATTTTATATTTTATATCAAGTACAAATTTAATATTATAATCTTGGTTGCTCATTTTATTAATCATTTCATCATAATACTATTTTAAATTAGTAGTATTTTCTCTCTTTTGTAGTAAATAAGCTTGCTTAAATTTGTAGGTTAAACTCAAGCTCAAACTCCATGAACTTAATCNAAGTCATATTTCAAGGAAAGATAAATCAATAGTTCAATATTTTTTTGAAATTAAAAATGAGAGCCGCTGGCTCTCCGCTTGATTAGGAAGACATCTTGCTTTACACACTTGTTCTGTTTGGCGCAGTTGTAAGTCTGCGGCGAAACACAACGCTGCTAAAAATTGACGTTTGGGGGCGGAGGTGCGCATGCGGCGGGCCGTGATATACCCGAACGCGATGAGCATCCCGTGGTCAAGCTTCCTCTCTCGGCTTTTTACCTGATTACCATACGCCATTCTCATTTCTTCTTCTCTTGTGAAATACGAACGGCGATCTGCTCCCTTTGGTATTCTTTCCATCGTCTTGCTTCCTTTCGAGTCCAGCTTCCTTTCGTCCCCCTCCCGCTCTCACGCGAAACGCTGGAGGAAAAAGAAAGGGTATTCTTTCTAACGTTTGCTGTTCGTTAAATCCTCCCAACTCACGGATTTAGTAAATCCAGGTTTTCGGTGGTAAATTGAGCATTGATTGTTATCTTGATGCCATTCATGATGAATTTGAGTTGGGGAGGGATCAAAATACCACCATACTCGATGGGACTGCTGCTGAGTTCCACCGAAAGATGGCTCCAGGAATTTTCTGACATCTTGCAGGTGGAGGAAGAGAATTTTCTTGGAGAATAGGAGCTTTGGTACCAAGATGAAAAGCTTTGCTGTGCAGCCGTAGATTTTTGGAAATAAAGAATGGGAAGACGAAAGCAAACTTCATATCTTAATAAAATTCTTACATTTTTGAAAATTAGCCCTTGGATTTGGAAATGGGTTGTCGGTTTGGGATACACTTTCTCCTTATTTTGTACATTTTTTTTAGAGGATTCGGAAACTAACTTTGATTCAATTAAAGCTTTCGGGTTACTTCATTCTAGAGGGTTTGAGCCGTGATGATTTTCAGAAACACATAATAGAAAGATTTTCTAATATGCATTTACCGTTTGCCTATCAGCTTGTTCTTGGTTTGGTGGCACTTCTTTGTGTTTTTTAGTCTTTAGGTGGATTTCTTATTGTTAAGGATGTAAAAGTGAATAGAAAGATTTTCTACTCCAACTTTATTCTCATTGGACGAATCTGCTGCTGTTTAAAAAACAGTCAACTAGATTGATGTNTTTATTCTCATTGGACGAATCTGCTGCTGTTTAAAAAACAGTCAACTAGATTGATGTTGTAGGACCAGTTATTGATAGATGGACACTTGTTGTTATCAAATATCTCTTTATTATTGTGAAGTGTTTCGGTGATTTTCCCATGGTTGTATTGAGATAAGAAGATTTACGGCTACATTTTTAATCCTATTTGATTTGTATTGGTTCTACTGAATTTTGATTTGTGTGTTTGCGAGTTATGCTAGAACCTTAGCACAGAGAAAAAGAGTAGATGAGCTTGGGAGAAGAGTAAAGAGTAGAGGCAGAGTAAAGAAGAAATTCAATATGAGCTCAATAGTTTGTCTTTTTGGCTTTTTTGTGTAACCTGATTCTCCCTATCATCCCTTATATTTACAGGTGAGGATTGGGAGACCAAGAAGCAAACTAGCTGTGATGTTAAAGGTTTGAGTTTTAAACCTGTAAATATGAAAGTTTAGGTGAAAAGTGATATTTTTGATGTAATATCAAGATTTGAGTGCTATGCATGTAAAAATGAAAATCTTGGTTAGATATGTAAATAGATAAGAACTTTTGTGCTATATGCATGTAAATATCCTTTTGTGATATACTGTAAATATCAAGATTTGAGTGATATACCACCCAACACTTACATATTTGATCACAAGTACTACTATTTTAAATATTAAAAAGTGAAATACATCCTTTCACATATGAGGAAGGTGCATATATATATGTATGTATGTATGTATGTATAGAAGCTCTGATGCTATATATGTAAATACTTCATAATTGAATGTTATATATGTAAATATTCCTTTTTTTATAGATGAGGGTGGTGGTGCATTTAGATACATACCACCCAAGTTCTATGTATTTTTATATTTCATTAAATATGGACAAAATGATTATTTTTCCAGAAACAACTGTCCTACAACAGTTTTCACAGAGCTGCAACAAACAGATAACCAGCTTTCTCGCAGCAGCTTCTCTGCAGCTGTGCCAAACAGACCCGATGGAGTCATTTGCACAAATTTGCAACCTATCAGTTTATATGACTTCTATTCGTCTTTTTATAGTGAAGAAATTAATATTGTTGGTGAAGCTACAGACA
>NEWO01001143.1:0-12105 GCA_003013225.1 Phalaenopsis aphrodite
TCCTCATCTTGATATTCTACATATTCCTTTTCAAATTCAATTTCATGTCTTTTTGAAATATTCATGGCTTAAATACTCATTAATATCCATTCTGAAGCATTCAATCTCTTGTTCTTTTACAGGGTATCTTGATGATTTTGCAATATTAAATGTAACTTCTTGATTACTAACTCTCATAGTTAGTTCTCCCTTCTGCACATCAATGAAAGCTCTTCCAGTGGCTAGGAATGGTCTTCCTAAAATAATAAGAATTTCCTTATCTTCCTCCTTATCTAATACAATAAAGTCCTCAGGAAAGAAAAATTTATCAACCTTTACTAAAAAATCTTCTATAACTCCTTTAGGATAAGCAATTGAACGATCAGCTAATTGAAGAGTTACAGTTGTAGGTGAAATATCACCTAAACCCAACCATCTGAAAATTGATAACGACATAAGATTAATACTGACCCCTAAACCACATAAAGCTTCTCCATAAAATCATTCGCCAACAGCACTAGGAATTGTAAAACTTCCATGATCTTTAAGTTCTTTAGGAAGCATTTTCTTAATTATAGTGTTACACTCTTCACTGAGTGCAACCATCTCATTATCTACAAACTTCCTTTTCTTATTAAGTATATCCTTCATGAACTTCACACAGCCTGGCATTTGTTCCAAAGCTTCAAGAAATGGAATATTTATTGTTAATTTCCTCAAAACTTCCAAAACTTTTGAAAAATTATTATCTTTATACTTCTGCTTCAATCTTTGAGGAAATGGAGTGAGTGGTCTTTCTACCGTGATTTTCATTGGTTTAGTAGGACTTCTTGACTCCCAATGAAAATCTTCACCAGAATTTTCATTTTCCACTCCATCTTTTTCAATTTCAACTTCTCGTTGAACTCTTTCTTCTAATTCTTTTCGACTTCTCAGTTGAATAGCTTTAATTTGGTCCTTGTTCTAAGCTTTAGGATTTACTTCAACATTACTAGGCAATGTTCTTGGAGGTCTATTGCTAAATGTAGTAGCAATACATTCTAATTAATTTTCCATGTTTCTGATTACAGCTCATTGACTCTGTAATTGACTTCCCATTTGCAATATCAATTCTTCCATTGATAACATTTTCTCCTTATTTTGCAAATTATTAAATCCTGGGGGGTAATAAAGTTTATAAGCTTGATTTCCTTGATTGTTGGATCTTACCACTGGGTTCGCAGCATTGTTTCCCCATTGTGGATTTACAGTATTCAAGTTATTGTTACTCTAACAAAAGCTTTGGATGATTCTTCCATCCTAGATTATAATAATTGGCATACAAATTATTAGAATGATTATTTATTGCATTTAAAGACTCATAAGAAGATTGAGATTCTATCATTTATCCAAATGAGTTCTCCTCAAGCACAGGTGCTGTTTGAGAATAATTCATTCCATATTGATCTATCTTCTTTGATATAACAGCTATTTGAGAAACTAATATAAATATTGCATCAGAATCATAAATACTAGCTACTCCATTTGGATTTACCCTTTTCTGAGGGTAATTGAAAATTATTAGTAGCCATCTCTTCAATTAATGAATATGCTTCATCTAATGGTTTTGACATTAAAGATCCACCAACAGTAGTGTCAATTATCGATCTAAGGGATGCAATCACTCCAATATAAAAAGTTTTAATTATTAACTAGTCTGACAACGCATGGTGTGGACACTTCCTAAGGAGATCTTTAAATCTTTCCCAGGCTTCATAACTTGATTCCCCTTCAATCTGACAAAAAGATGTAATATCGTTTCTAAGCTTAGCATTTTTTTAAGGTGGGAAATATTTAGAAATTTTTTTTTGTGATAAGTCTCCCCAACTTTTGATCGATATGGGTGCTAATAAGTTTAACCACATCTTAGCTTTATCCCTCTGTGAAAAAGGAAAAATTCTAAGTCTGACAGCATCATTCGACACTCTATCATATTTAAATGTAGCACACAATTCTAGAAAACTAGCAAGATGTAAGTTTGGATCTTCTTTTGGTGTTCCTCCAAACTGATTGTTTTGTACCATTTAGATAATAACAGGTTTAAGCTCAAATGAATTGGTAGCTACAACAGAGTTTTGTATACTCAAAAAAATTTCATCAGCTGTAGGATTAACATAATCCCTTAAAGGTCTCTGATGATGTTCATTCTCATTTCCAACATTACTTGAGTTGCAAGCCATTTTGTTAGAATGATTTTTCTCTTTTTGTTGTTTTCATTTTTTTCTAACAGTTCTTTTGAATTCAGAATCGTAAGGCACTAAGTTTTCAAATATTAAGCTACGCATAAACAATATAAAACAAGTAATTAAAAATAAGCTTTACACTTAAACAAGAAAATGTTCAAACTAAACTACAAATACTTTATTTTTCTTTTTTGATATTTTAAAATAAAATAACTAATATTTTCTGCTACTATATCGGCAACGTCGCCGGAAAATTGATGCAGGATTCGAGAAAAATGATATTAAATTAATAATAATGATGCAATGTAACCCAAATAATAATGTAACTTTAGTGAAAATAATTTATCTTTAAAAGCTCTTTTAAAGTCCCAATTCCCTTTTACATATAACGCAAGTATACATATCAGTTAAGTAATACATGGCTCTAATGTAGTCCTAGATATCGATCTCACAGAGAAGCTGAAAATATATATAAGCTATCTATTTATATTCTATTATAAATTAAAAATAAAAACAAAGTAAAGTATGAAGTTTGAAGTTAAACTACTTAAGTGAAATGCTACTAAATATGCAGATATATGATTATAACAAGTAAATTAAACTAGATGCTAAATTTTCAAAAGTAAATTGCTGAAATAAAATTAAGGTTTTTTTTGACAAAAAATTCAAGTATGAGAAAACATCCTTCCCCTTTAAAATGAAAATGTGGCTTGAGAAGAAATTGAAATCATTTGAAAAATATATTTAAAAACTATTTTGTGTCAAATAAGAGTAACCCTATTCTCTACCCTCTCCCGAGCACTATAAAGAACATTGACTAATCTAGAGTTTGGTCCTTAATTCTGGGGTTAGGCTGGGAGAATACTCGCTGTCACTCTAAAGCTCTCACTGCTCCTTCACCTGAGGGCTAACATGCTTGCATTAGTTTCCAATCAACTGAACCAAATTAGGGATTCTAATCTGTCACCTTAAAATCTTCCAACTCTATATCCAATGACGTATATTTCCTTATTTATTTTTACTCAATCCCATGGATGACATAATTTCCCATGAAATCAAATGGGATTCACCTTTTGTTGTAGAAATCTTATCGTCTTTTCAAAACATATATTTCTCAACACATTTTAACAATTAAATTGGCAAGATCAAAAAGTAAATGAAGATTGGAATTAAAATCATCACAATTATTTATATATAAAACCGTAGAAAATAAAATCAATTCCTCACAAAAACATTTCTTCAACGTAGTGAGAAGGATAAAGAAGACTACTCAAAATTCATGAGAAGGATAAGATAAAACATGGATTTCATATATAAAATCAAGTTTATAAATAAAAGAAATGAAAACTACAACTTAACTCACAATCTTTCCCAAGCAAATTCCTAGAAGTTCTCTCCAAGCCTTTTCTGCTTTAAAATCACTCTCATTTCTCTTTTAGAAATGTAATGAAGAAGAAATCTCTCACATTCCCTCGCCTCTTACAACCCTAGAAGAAAATCTTTTCTTCTCTCTCTCTCTAACTCATGCTGATTCTCTCTCTCTCCCTCTCATCACACTCTAAAAGTCCCCCTCCTTTTGGGCTTCTTCCACTCAAAAGAGTTTTAATTTCCCTCCAAAATTTAAAATTCAAAACTTTGATTTCAAAATATGTGTCTCATTGATCCAAGAGTCAAATCCCTTCAAATTGTAACCTTTCATAGTGTCTAAATGCGTTGAATCACCTCATGTGGTGTTTAGAACAAGTGTCCCTTTGAAAATTCACAAAAAATTCATCTCGACCCGCATTAATTTGAAAATGTCGTGTCCGGCACATCATGCGCCAATATGGCATGCTCTGGACTTTGGCACATCATGCGCCAAACCCCAAAATTTGCTATTTTTGCTCCAAATTTTGCTCCTTTTGTCATTTTTTCTCCAAATGCCTTAAAATAATATACCTGCAATAAAAAAATAAAAATTTTTTTTTAAAATGCAATATCGCCATAAATAGGCATGAAAAGGGTACTTAAAACAATATATTTTTTTGGTGTATCAGAAACCTTTTGCACTGCCATGCCAAAGTCGGAGGCAGCTATGTCACAAATTGAAGTGTGTCAGCCCTTTGCACCCATGCGAGGTTGTTAGGATGAGTTCGATGTGCCATCGAGTGGTTGGGTTTCATTGCATGTGCATGGACCATTTCATAGCATTTTTGTGTTGTGTGGATCATATTGCCTCTCATGTGCATGATAATTTAAGAGTTTCAGTTCGATCGGCTGCCCCGACCCGGTCGACCCATCACTTTAGTTCGATCAACCTCCTCGGTCTGGTCAACTGATCACTTGCATCATAGCATATGCTACTGCACTTTGTGGATGATCATATTGGACGTCTGCCTATTTGCATGTTGTACTCCATGTGTTTGCATTTTGCATTCACATTGCTGTGATTCTCATCAGTGAGGATCACAACTCCCACCTTCGGGTCACTACATCCTCGGCATACCCATTTGTTCGGGCCACTGCCGTCACGGCATGCCCATCTCTGGGTCACTGCCTCCTCGACATACTCATCTTTTAGGCCACTACTGCTACAAAATGCTCGCTCTTTCCGAGTCAATGCTGTCATGACATACTCGCCTTGACCAGTTTAGTACACTTATCATATATTTGTTGCATATCCTACATGTCTGCATGGTTGCTCGATGAGTGCCTCTTGGGTAAGGTTTATTTCTTTTTTATAGGTATCCTTTAACTAGATGCAAACTAACCTAACTTGTCTCACCATTATTCGTGACACCCTTTAGATCCTTCAGATTTTTAGGATGGGGCCGGTATGACAACCTCATCAAAGTCATACTATACTCACTTACCCTACCCAGATACTAGTTTGACGCACTTTTTGTTAGATGGTGTGCTAGGCTAAGATTTAGGGTGCTAGGTAGTCATTTTGATATCTGGTTACAGTTCTTTGCTGGATTGGTTGTCCTAGTCAGGTATCTTTCCTTTGCATTATGCTTGTGGTGTGGTTGCATGCTGCATATGTGTGGTAGAGTATTTGGGCATTTTTCTGCATGGAGTCATTCTTATTTATGCACACACACAGGTACCGTTATGGGGGAGCATGTGATGATTTCTGACCCTTTTGCTTGCAGGTGTTATTTAACTCCCAAACTTTTAAGGCACGACTCATTATATGTCATATGCTTGTGAGCTTTCCCACTAAAACTTTTTGTGCAGTATTGAGTCTTTTATTTTTCTATGTACTTTTTAGAGTCTATGAGAGTTCTGTAACAGAAATAAGATACGGGCATGGGTTCTGAGACATTTGTGCGGGAACAATGTGGAGGGAACCAGGAACAGATGCTCGTGCACTATATCTTAATTATGCATTTTTACATTAATGTATAAATTTAGGACCGCACATGTATATCGGAGTCTGACTGCTCTTTTTCTTTTTTTGGGATATGTTACTGACCTAGCTGTGCCGACCTTTTATTATTTTATTTGGCTTATTTTGTTTTTTGCATCATGTTTCATGCCTACACTTGCCTGAATTATTTTTCTTGTTTCTTTCTGTGATCTAGGATTTCACGATGCAATATAAGCTCTTTAGGACTTAAAATTCTAATTTTCCTATTTAAAAACCCTAAATAAAATATTCAAGATAATTAAAATTTAGGATTAAAATATTCAGGATTTAAAAATTTCACTTTTACTTTCGTGCATTTATTAATAGAGCCTCCACAATACTTAAGGACCGCTTTAGATAACTGCATTCATATTTTCATGTTATGGAAGGAGTGCTTCTCCAACCTGACTGGCTCAACATACCTTTATATAGGTGGTTGTCTAGTGCGCCTAGGGTGTTAGAAGGCTCCCCCCATACGAGGTGTAAGTCCTTTTTATTTGGAGTGTTTAAAGCTTTGTAGCTGAACCTCCCTTTCTCTTCTTTCCTGAAACATCCTTGCCACTTTGATAGGTATAAGTCTCAACTTTTGGAGCTTCAGCTTTTAGTCATAAAATAGAGTTTCATTCCTTTGACCTTAGGGTTAGCGAGGTTCCCGTGGATGACGCAATTCACAGACTGCTAACAAGGGATCTCAGGATGTGTTGTGTTGACTACCTTCACGATCAAGTAAACTTAGGGTCCTAGTAGCTGTGGATGACGAGTTAATGGTAACCCAACCCAGTTACCTCTACCTTTTTAGGATTACCCTAGCTTCCTTCTGTTGTGCCCTTTTAAGCCCTATCGCTCCTTTGACTCCATTGATATCATTTCATGGCCTGATGCTGATGAGCTATCGCCCATTTAGGATACAAAGATTTGTCCTCTATCCTTATGGCCCAGACATGTTTTGACGTGTTGGGATATTCCCATCCTGATACCAATGAGCCAGTACCGATTTGGGATGTGAGAGAATCACTCTCTTCCCAATGGCTTAGCATGAGCTTTGATGCATTGAGTTAGTTCCCACATGAAATAAACTTACTTTGATTGTCTGTACCTCAGGTCTATGATAATATAAGAGAAACTCGTTTTATCGAGATTATTATTGCGTAACCCCGAAGATATAAATAACTAGTAGGAACACGTTCCTCTTGGAGTTCTCTTGATTCCATAATAGGTACATAAACCTGACACTCTTGTTATGGGTAGTCTACGTAGATACTTTTTTCACAGATATTGATTTATGATACCTCTGCATGACCTTCTTTGGGCAAACATTCTTGACCTATCCTTGTGAGGTTTATTGCACGTAGAATCTCCACGTTTTACTTTTTCTCTTCTTTGTCTTTATGTCGCATGTCTCTTCTTATTCAGTTCCTCTCCACTTCGAATCACTAATTTTCTTTGGAAGGGAGATTTATTCAAATAAGGGAAACATACAATGATTCATAAACTGGCAGCTCCTTTTAAAATAAAAAAGAGAAAAATGAACGAAAACAATTTGGCCACTCCGCTAGGGATGAGTCTTTCTCTCCATACCTAGAGTTTCTCTTTTGGGGTATAGTCTCTCACCGTACTAGGGATTTTGTTCATCTTATCATGACTTGGTTCTCGTCCTTTGAGTCACAGTTGAGTCTTTTGTGAGATCTTGGTTTTCAGTCCATGTGTGGGGTGGCAATTCGATGCATTTTATCCCTTCTCTCACCCTTGACAATTCGGCCGCTGCATTATCTCATCCATCGATGTTGTTGTACTTTATGATTGATTTTATTAACCTTTCTCTATTTTTTTCATTTTCCCTTTTTGTCCCACGACACGAAAGAATAGGAAGATGGACATGATCGTTGTTGCCAGGGGAGCTTTTTTCCCTCTCAAAGAGCCTTCTCTGCGATCCTGAAGGCGTTACAACCTTTAGTCCTTTAAAGCACACATGTGGGATTACCTTACGTGATCCTATAGCCTATGAGGCATTTTCTTTTTTCCCTCCCCCTTAAAAGGGGAGACGTGCATATTGAGTCATTTCTACGCCCTCTTAGGCATTTGTTTTGTGTCTTCCCCCTTGAAAAGGGAGACATGCATATTGAGCCATTCCTGCACCATCTAAGGCATTTATTCTATGCCCTCCCCATTAAAAGGGGAGGCATGCATATCAAGCTATTTTTGCTACAGTGTCTCACATCGCGCTTGCTTCTTTTGCAAAAAAAGACCGTTCGATAGCGACGCGCCGCGGCACCTGACAGTCTTTTCCAGACCCATCCCTTCATGTACGGATCTCCCTACCATAGGCAGCTGAGTCTTCTGTTACCAGTAGGTCTATCACTACTGTTTATGTTGTAACTTCTATCACGATTCTCTTTTTGTTCCAGTTCCCTTGGGGTTCCACCTGTCCTTTGATTAGAAAGAAAGGCCAGGAGGACCATGAATAGATTGTTGCAAATTTTGCAGTACGTTCTTCTTTAGGTTTCTATACCTATCTCGATTCTAGTTTAGAAGGCTTTTTTGGCCCCTGAATTGTGAGTCATTTTGCTACTGTCCCCAGTTGCGCGAACCACATCTCTATTGGATGTTTGCTACATCTCCTCCTTTAAAAGGAGGAGATGTGCATGCAGAACTCCTTTCATTGTAGCAACTTGTATCGGTGCTACTTTTCCCTCGAGGAAGAGGCTGGTACCAGATGGTGACGCGCTACAATGCTCTTTCTCATTTCCAAGCCTCTTTTGTAGTACTTTTGTAATTTGGGAATTTCCATTCTGTAGATGTTGCACTATCTAAGAGAGCTAGAGTTACCTTTTTATGGTACCATCCTCTGGCAGTGTGGTATGTCCCCGACATGACTCTCTTTGGTTCTAGCTAGGATCAAGCTTATATCCCGTTGGTTCAGAATTACCCTTTTTGTCTTTCGATAGTGTGTACCATGTCCCTTCCATGACTCCTTTCGGTTCAAGCACGGGATGATGCTAAGATCCCATTAACGGAGAATGATTTTTCTCCACTGTCTGGCAATGAGAAATATGTTCTAGCTAGGATTGTTTGGAGGTTCTTACTCCTCAGAGTGCAAGTTGTTCTCACCTTGCAGTCTGTGCTGTTGCTGCTATAATGAGTTCTCTGACTTAGAAGATCGTGGGAGCAGCCTCCTCTTTAAGGGGAAAGGTTTTTGTTGGTTTGAAGATAGTCCCAACCCCCATTGTTCCGAGTTTCTCTGAGGTCTCGCCTCTCCCTATATTAGCAACGGTGTCCAGAGGAATAGGAACAGATTGCCGTAATTATGATAGCTGACTTAGGCACGAGTCTCTTCACCTGTTGTGGTTCCAGCTAATGGGACTTTTTGCGCTCCCTTGGCTGAGAGTCGCACTATTATATTGTCTGGTCATGTGGATTATACCCCAATCAAGATAGTTGTGAGGACTCTCCCTCCTGAGGATGCAAATTGCTCTAAACATGCGGTCTATATTGATGACTCCACTATAGATATCCTTGCTAAGGAGATTATTGGAGTAGTTTCCCTCTACGAGGACTGGGTCCTCTTGCTTAAAAGAAGTTCCTTATTCGGATCCTTCATATATCTAAGAAAACTTCTTTATTCTTCTTAGCCTACAGGTCCTCGTAGTAGGAGACCGGGGTTTGCCTCTTGATCCGTTATAAGGCTGGGATATTAGATTTTTGTTATACATGCTACGAGATTTGTTAAGGTGTTGCATGGGACCCTTGGTGTGGTACTTAGTGCCACTGCACCAGATTTTGTGTCAGGTATCATTGATGATCCTGTTAGAGTGGTGTTTGCCTACATTTGATGTGCCCACTCTTTCCTTGAGCTAAGAGAAGTTTTATGGCTTCCTTTTCATTGATAAAAATGAATTTTTCATATGTTGATAAAGGGAGATTTGGGGCACACCCTCGTTGATTCTAACTTTATTTGAGGACAAAAGTTGATCTCTTTACTTTGCCAAACACTTAGTGGGTTAGGCAAATTCCTACTGCCACATCTCTTGATATCCTGACGTTGCATGTAGAATGATTTTCTACATTTGAAGGTGAGGGGTGTATTTATCTTTGCTTAAAAGAGTTTTATATTCTACCTTTTTCACCTATTAAGCAAGGCTATGATGGATGTTTTATAGTGTGATTGGGGGACACCCACAAAATCTCTTTGTTAGTAATATGTTGTATCAACTAGACCACTTTGTTAGTCTTAGTCGATCTGTGTCTAGTTGGGATACATATCTCCTAGGCTACTTAAGAGTGCCTCATTCGGTTTGAGCTAGCTAACCTTTTGGCTAGGCTCTTGATGAGAGCATTTTGTTGCTAAGACAACTCTATTTGTCTCGCATTTGATCTAGTCGGTCTATCTTAAACCTGACTAGGATATGGTGCCTCATCTTTTTAAGAAACTTGCTGACTTTTTAGTCTGTTCTTGGTGACAAAGCATCATTGCAAGATTGATCCATCTCATATATCTAACTTCGTAGATATTTTATTTGACTTGGTTGATTTTTATCACCTTGTTGATAGTCATGTTGAACTGATCAGTTCATTCTATCTCTACAATCAGTCCATGACTCGTCGTGATACCTCGATATCTGATGTTACTGGTTAGACCTCTCTACTTATCTAACCAAGATATCTTTGCGTCTCCTGACATTTTAACTCCAATTTATACAGGTCGTTGATATGGTTTTGAAAGGAACTGCACCCCTCAGTTGATCTTGTCTTGGGTTCACCTTTGATGTTTCTTAAGATTGAATATAGGATAGATCCTAAGGCTGAGCTTAAGGTAGACCATGTATGCACCTTCTTAGGATTTACAAATTTTCATGGTTCAGGGGATTCAAACTAAGTCACGATGATTAAATACCCTACTTTAATGAACTTCCACCTAAAACCTGAGTACATATCATAATGACTAGATGGGTGTCCTTAAGATGTAAGTAGTTTCAAAGACTATTTAGATTTCTTGCTTTTCCTTTCAGCTAGACTGATGGAAGCTTAACAAGTAATAGATCATGAAAATCTAAGAATCTTTTTTTAGAAGAATTTTAATTCAATAGAAATTACTTTATCACAAATAAAGTTCTACAATATATAGTATTTCTCAAAAAAAAAATAAAAAAAGTGTAAAAGTCTTTAAAAAAATAAAAATTGGCCAACACTCCTGAGAAGAAGCTTGAGGTGAGTGGGAAATCAAAAAATTTTGATATAACGAACTTTTTTATTTCAAAATTCTCCTAATAAGTTCTTTAGAATATTGATGCTCAGAGAATTGTTAAATGACATTGGGATGACTGATAAATCAGTAATGGATTTAAAGACATATCCAAAATGAAGACATTTTCTTAACACCGGGATACGAATGACGAGGTCTATTTAGGCTAAGGGTGAAAAGAGTTAATGTACAGGGGCTAGTGAAGTGTACTTAAGAAAAATCCCACATGGATCTGAATTTTACAAACATTATCTTTTGCATGGTATAGGTGGTCATGAATCTGAGATGCCTGCATGAGAGCTCCTCATACTAGTTTGATTTGGTATGTCACACCGAATCATTCCTGATAATGACTTATGCCAGAGATGAAAAAAATATGCCAAAAAAAGAATAGAAATGGCATGGAAGGCTCTCAATAGCTTTGTTGGCATGATGTATTATATAACGCACACCCACCTTCACCAACGCTTTATGTAGTGACCCTAGGGTCCGGCAGTCCTTCCTTTGGATATTGACGTGTCTTTAACATGATTTTCTACACACCTTCATTACGCTTTATGCGCCAAACTTTAGGTCGCGATGGCCCTTCCTTTGGAAGTGGCTACCCTCCTTCATGGGTATTAACCCACTTGTGTTACGCTTCGTACGTCGACCCTCGGGTCCAGCGGTTCTTCCTACAGAAATTGAATTGCCATTTTTGTGTGTGGGATTTCACTCACCAACTTTTTCGCTTCATGCAACGACCCTCGGGTCCTGGAAAGTTTCCCTTGGGAGGTAACATTCCTTCAGTGTGAAATTCTACCCACAACCTCTTACGCTTCATGTGTAGACCCTCAAGTCCCTCTAATCCTTCTTTTAGAAGTTAATTAGCCTTCTTCATGGGCATGTAGTATGACATACTATACACCCACCCTTTTTTGTGCTTCACTGCACGTAAGTGAGATCTCATCTCTTAAAATATATTTCTAAATTGCCACACATGCAAAGTGAAAGTCCTACGAACGACTTACACCTGGCACAATCAGTAATAAGTGTAAGAGAAGCCATGTACTTCCCTTATCCTCTCTTTTCGGGTCCTTGCTTCGAGCGAGTCTAAACGAGTGTGTCCCACCCATCATAAATAAATATAGTATATACATTATTTTTTTTCCCACTCACCATGAATGAGAGTGGAAAATGCCCTGTTTCTAGAAGATTGGAAGTTAACTTTACAACTAAGCATTCCATGGTTAGCAAATGATGTCAAGCTAACCTTTTGCAATATCTCGATTTAT
>NEWO01001143.1:43088-56081 GCA_003013225.1 Phalaenopsis aphrodite
GGGAGCATATTAAGAAAAAATTTCCATAAGAAAAAAGAGATAGAGGGAGTTAGAAAAGTATTCCAAATAAATTTCCCCCACCTCCAGTTTTCATGAAAATATATATTCGAATATAATAGCTTCGAAGGAGAAATATTATAAGGAGTTTTTGAAATGGGAGTGTCTTTTTGCCCTCTTTCTTAATAGGAATCTTAGAGACAAAATCAGTTCTATCCCCAATAAGAGACCTTAATTTATTAACATCCCAATTTTCGTCCAACCAAACATCAGAGATATTCAAATTATTATTCTAAGGAGAAGTAATAGTTAGAACTGTATCCCCTAAGCCCAAATTATCATGCCAAAAGGAAATATTACCTTCACCCACATCCCAAAATATGAATTTGCTTGCGACCTCTCTAGCTTTTAAAATAGCTTTCTAGCTCTTAGAATCCCTCACTTTCCATTGGACTGCAGTCGGATTTGAATTATTACAATATTTATGATGAATAAAGCGCACCCATAACGAAGTATTAGCACGAAATTTGAACCATAACTTGCACATACAAATATCAGAGATTTGCTTCAAACTCTTTAAACCAAGACCCCAGGCTGCAATAGGCTTGGCAATTTTATCAAAGGATGCCTAATGCTTTCTAGATTGTTTACCCGACCACAAAAAGCGGTTAAATAATCTTTCCAAATGGATCTGAGTACTTTTCTTAAGATTCAAGATTTGAAGAGCATATAAAGGGATGCTTAATAGAACATTTCTGAGGAGGGTGATGCGACCCCCATTAGATAGGAAATTATTCCTTCAGTCATTAATTCTATTTTTGATCTTATCCACCACTTCATCTAATTGAATTTGCTTTCAACGTCCCTTAAGCAAATTCACACCCAAATATTTCAGGGGCAAGGAGGAAGCTTGAAACCCAGTACAATTATTACTCCAACTCACAATAGAGCTTTTAACTGATTTCCCAAAATACATATTGCATTTTTCTTTGCTAAAAAACCATACCATAATTATCTTGAAAGGTATCTAGTACTTGCATAAGAGATTTAATGGTTGATTTACTGGCATTACTGAAAATTATGGCATCATCAACATACGCCAAATGGCTAACCATAATAGAAGATTTATGTGAGAATTGAATATAAGGTTTATTCATCTGCAAATTGTTAATTAACCTGGAGAAATAATCAAAATCAAGAATAAAAATTATAGGAGATAAAGGATCTCCCTGTTTAATTCCCCTAGTGGCTTAAAAGAAACCATAAGAATCTCCATTAACTAGAACAGAATAATGATTATTCACCAACCATCTACGAAAAAGGGAGCAAAAATTATTATGAAATCCTCTTACCCGGAAGATATTAATTATGAAATCCCAGCTGATAGTATTATAAGACTTCTTAATATCAAGTTTGAGAATCATATTAGCCCCACGACACTTTTTATCTAAATCTTCCATCATCTCCTGTGCTAGAAGAATGTTATCAGTTATCTCCCTCCCTTTAATGAATGCTCATTGATGCATAATGATCATATTATTTAGTATAGGTTATAATCTATAGACAATCAGTTTGCTAATAACTTTAGAGATCACATAAGTGAGGGAAATAGGTCTGAATTTATCCCAGCTAGATTTATCATTCCCCTTAGGAATAAGAACAATAAGCGAAGATGTAAAATATTTCCCAGGGTCTTCCTCTGAAAAAAACTTTGAATAGCTTTAACCACATATTTTGTAATAATCACCCAACTTGTTACATAGAAAGCAGCAGTGAAACCATCAGGTTCAGGAGATTTGTTATTATTAATTTCCTTAAACACGATAAAAATCTCTTGCTCTGTTGGAATAATAGAAATTTCAATTTTAGAAGTATATTCCCTTTCACCTTCAAACAATTCAGGAACAATAGGGCGAGCCTAAGAGGAAGAATAAAGTAAATTTGTAAAATACTCCACTGTATTGTTGCCAATGTCATCCTTATCAGTGAGGCTCCTCCCATCAGTAGTATTAATACTTAAAATAGTATTCAAATTCCTTTTATGTTTAATAGAAGCTTGAAAAAATTTAGTATTGCGATCACCACTAGTAAAATAAATGTCATTAGTTTTTTGTTGTAAGAACTCTTCCAGATTAATCTCTTCTAATAGTTTGTTATGAGCTTGGGCCAACTCAATGACCTTTTGTGGATTACAAATGACCCGACCTTCCAAGTTATCCACCACCTTTTAAGCCTCTTTGACTCTATTGTGAATATTACCAAAATGCATAACATTCCACTTTATTAAATCAGCAGCTACCTGTTTGTGTAGTTGCCATAAAACATACCAAGGATTACCAACACCATTTGTTTGTCAGGCCCGTTTCACCGTGCTCAAAAAACTATCTTGAGTAGTCCAAATATTCATAAATTTAAAATGATATTTAGCGGGTTTAGTAGTAAAAGTAAATGAAAACATAATGGGATTATGATCCGACCCCGCATGGTTGAGGTGATGCACTTTAGAGACATGAAAATAGTTGAGGAGATGTTGATTACCAAAAAAAACGATCCAGATGTTGAAAAAGAGGACCCCTCCTCCACGTGAAAGGAGTACCCACGAAACCAAGATCAAAGAGGGCTAAAAAAATTTTATCACAAAATTGATTTATAAGATTAAGGTTTCAACCTCTACCTCTTATCCTTTCAAAAGAGTTCATAATCATATTGAAATCCCCTCCAACCAACCAATTTTCAATAATATTATCACACATAGCTGCCAAAGTATCCCAAAGATAGTATTTTTTTGAAGAAGCGTGCTAGCATAAACGAAGGTGACCCAGGAGATGAAGGAATCCATTTTACAGTAAACTAAAATAAATTGCTCCTCATTTTGTACTATGTTAAGCTCAATGTTTTTTTTTTCCAAAAGATCCAAATCTTATTGTTGGTGTTACAGAAATGATTGTATTGCTTAAAAGTTTTGATGATGCACTCCTTATTTATAGATACCAGCGGCTCTAAGATAGCAAAAATAGCCAGATTGTGGACCCTGCTTAAGTGTTTAAGTCTATTAAGAGAGGCTGGGTCCGCCACTCCCCTAATATTCCACACCATAATATTAATCATTAAACCTTAACACACCCCTTCTAGTAGACCTATGAAGGGTGGTGAACTGTTCCCCATCAGAATGTGATTTCCCATCAATAATGATATTATCCTTGTTCAGATGTAACAATTCATTTTTCCTTCCTATTTTCTTTCTACTAGCTTTTTGAACTAATCATTCTTCTTCAAGTGTTTTAGAAGCAGCTAATATGTTTTCATCATTTACCTCATGCATCTGAGTATCCTGATTTTCTTGCCCATTTTCCACCTCCAAATGTATATAAGCAGAGGGTGAGGGTGTTTGCACCTCCAGTATGTTAATATGTGTAGTGGTAGTAATATCATTAACATGACTATTCTCCACTATAACTTCAATCAAATCTCCACTAATAGGAGCAACATGATCATCATTTGTAACTATAACTTCTTCAGTACTCTTAACCTCTTCAAGTTTTTTGCATTTAAATCTTCAATTATTTCATCGGTATGATGGCCATTGACCTTATTCTCTTCAACTTGTTTAATGAAATCCCTTTCTTCAGCCAGACGAAAAATTCCCTTTGTAAGATGAGGATGAAGACAGAAACATTTAACAGCATTATGACCAAACATATGACAATGCGAACAATATGGAGAACGTTTTTTGATTTCCACCTTTTGCCAGTAGCCTTTATGCACCATCCCAATCCAAATTTCATCATAAAAAGGCAACGTTATGTCTCTCTCAACTAAAGTACGTGCTCAAAAGGCCTATTCAATAGAAAAGTGGGACCATCCATTTTTAGTGGTTTGCCATAAGCTGCAGCTAAAGAGAAAAGTATCTCACGATTGAATAAATGAAATTTCAATCCTGGAAAATGCAACCAAACTGGAATTAGAGGTGGTTCCTCTTTAGGATCAAAATTCGATGTCCACTTGAAAATTCTCATAGTTGTATTATCAATTTTAATAAAATGTTGAGAAAATAAATTAGTGTAATCTTCATCATTAGATAATTGGATCAGAATGTGGCACCCATCTAGCAAGCCAAATTTCCAAAATCATGTAAGTTTCAAAGCATCCAATTCCCTACTTATGGAGTCCAATTTAGGGTGTCCCAAAATGAACTTCCCTACAAGAACATGATGAGTAGACGAAGCTAGAATATTATTAACATCTTCAGAAACAAACATTGCTAATTTTCCGCTTTTCATACTAGTGCTCCGAATAAAATTATAATCCCCCCATTGCTCAAAGCATTATGAAACGACTGAGCAAAATGTCTAGAACCACTGATTTTAGAAGATTGAGCCCCCGCGAGGGCTTCCACAAAAGATTTCTCCATCAAAACTGAACACAAATCTCTGGGAACCGAAAATCGCATCAATCGGCCACAAGGAAATTAGAAATCAAAATTTAGAATAATCACCAGCAAAATACCACAAAAGCCTTGATCTCTTATATATCAGCAAACAGAATCCTCAAAAAACTTTATAGAAATTCAAATCATAAAAAAAAGACCAAACTGAAATCCTCAAATTCAAAACCAAACATGCCAGAATAAGGAAAACGCAAGAAAATAATGCAATAAAGAAGATTGGAAGGATCTCACCAGCGATTTGGAGCATCTTAATCATCCTCGCCAGAAATCGCCTGCAATTCGCCGCGAATCCCTAACCCTAGCAGAGCTCCCATCTTTTATACATGTATATATATATATTCCTTTTTTACATAGCATGAAGATGAGGGATTGCCAAACTATCCTCATGTAATAGAAAAGATAAATGAGAAGGAGAATTTCCGACTGTAATCTGTTCAGTGTTCCTCCCCATGGAAGCCAACTAATGTGCAGGGCCATTACCTTCTCTATGAATATAGTTAAATATTACCCTTCCACTATTTAAAAAAAGCTTTAATTTGTTTAACAACATGAGAATATACCAAGGAGGAGCTTCTTCTTTCAACTGTATCCTGATATAAATAATAGAGTTGGATTCTACAATCAAATGACTTATCTGATTGTGAGAAGCAAAAGTGATAGCCCAATAGATTGCTATCATCTCAGCCTCCAAAGCATCATAAGCCCAAGTTGGAGAAGAGAAGTATAGAATGCACTTCCCTTGGAAGTTTCTAAAATTCCCCCAAAACCTGATGAATCCCTGGTGTAGATGCCATCTGTGTTCACTTTCAACCAACCTGAAGGAGGAAGGGTCCATAGAATTAAAGATGGCTTGAAGCTCTGTTGAAGTTTAGTACTTCGCATCCAATTCTTAAATAGATTAGGGAAAAGCTGGTGTTGAATAATTTTCTAGATAAAATAAGTGCAGTTGAAATCCACAGACTTGACCAATGGCTTAAGATCCTCATACTTAACTTGATTTCTACTCATCCAAATAAACCATGCAACCAAACAAGGAATAACCAGTAGATTAGCTTCTTGCCAGTCCCACCAACAAAAGGAAAAATTAGCCCAACACACTTTAATGATATCAATTTTGAGCTGTGTCAGCAGTCCAGACCAAATCCTTTAGGAGAATTCACATGTAAAAAATAGGTGCTCTAAAGTCTCCTCCTCAGCATTACATAGATAGTAGCATGAGGGTCCCCTCAGGCCTTTCATTTTCAAGATATCATAAGTAGGAAGCAAAGGCAACCACATCCTCTAGCAGAAAAAAAGACATTGAAGGTGTTAACTACTTACCCCAAATGGCTTCCCCACACATCACAAGTTGTCAATGGAAGAACTTTTGATAAATATATGTTGAAAGTTCATGTAAGGAAGATTGTTTTGTAATGAGTCTATCCTTTTAATAAGTAGAGAAGGAAGTATTCTTCACCAGCTGAATCTACTCACTATTAAGAATAGTGTTCAACATTCTGCAATTCCACTAGTCATCAGACCAGTAATCTTTCACCTGAGATTGATAGTTGGGGTTTGAGGTGGAACAAATAAGCTTTTCTCCATTCCAAACCCACTTATCTAAACAGAAATTATTTTGCCCTTTTCCTAATTCCCATATGAGAAGCTCCTCTGCTTGATTTCTGATTTCCAATAGTTTAGACCATATCTTGGAATCACCCAATTTTTTAATGGTAAGAGTTGGATGTACAGACTTGCAATACTTCCCCATCATATAATGAGCCCAATGGCTATTATGAGCCCTAAATTTTATCCATAACTTGCACAGATTTATAAAGCTTAAGTGTTGAAAATCCTTAAAACCCAACCCTCCAACATGAAGAGGCTTACTGAGTTTTTTTCCAAGAGAGTCAATGGAATTGTTTCTTTTGTCCAGCCCACAGGAATTTGTTAAAAATTCTTCCCAAGTGAACTTAAGTACATTTCTTCATGGTAAACATTTGGAAGGAATAAGAAGGGATGGAAGTCAAGATTCTTTTAAGAAGAGTGATTCTCCCCCCATTAGAAAGGAAAGAGTCCAACAGTGGAGTTGGGCTTTAATATGATCAATCACTTCATTGAATTGAGTTTGCTTGGTTCTACCTTTAAGTAACTGTACTCCAAGGTACTGAATTGACAAAGAAGCAAGGCTAAGCCCTGTATACTGGGAAATCAAGTGTTTGATCTGTGGTATAATATTAGTACTAACAAAAACTTGACATTTTTGTCTGTTTAATTCCATACCTAAAGCATGCTGAAAATGTTTGAGTCCCTAGTATAAAGCCTTGATAGCAATCTTTGTAGCATTGGAGAAGATAATAATATCATCTGCATAGGACAAATGACTAATACAAATATTGGATTTGTGTTGATAAGCCAAATGAGGAGAGGTATCAAACATATTTTTTAGAAGCCTTGAGAAATAATCCATAGCCAGAATAAAGATTGTAGAGGACAAAGGGTCCCCTTGTTTAATTCCCCTAGTAGCAGTGAAGAACCCATGGTTCTTGCCATTAAATAGAATATAATGAGTATTTCAATTGAGCCATCTTCTAATTAAGTTTATGAACTCCATAGAAAAACCCCTAGCTGAAAGAGTTTCCAGTATGAAGTCCCAATTAATGGTGTGAGATGCCTTTTTGATATCGAGTTTGAAAATCACATTACTTCCTCTACACTTCTTGTCCAAATCTAATAAGAGCTCCTTAGCCAACAAAATGTTTTTACTGATAGCTCTTCCTTTAACAAAGTCTACTTGATTAGTATTGATGAGATTCTGGAGATGGGGTTGAAGTTTGGAGACTATAACCTTGCTACTAATTTTAGAAATAACATTGGTTAAACTGATTGGTCTAAAATCCCCCAGTCTTTTCTGGTTTGATTCTTTGGAATTAAAGTAATGGTATAAGAAGTAAAATACCTTGGGGGATCAACACCCTTGAAAATGTTCCGCACTACAGGAATAAAATCCCTACTAATTATAGGCCAAGAAACCTTATAAAAAGTAGCAGTAAATCCATCTAGCCCAGCAGACTTTTTTTCATCAATGGAATCTAGAGAAGCCTTGAGTTTGACCTCCAAAGGATTATGTATCAGCTCTAACCTTTGTACATACACCGAACAATCAGAAAGGAGATTAGCATCAATATGAGATCTAGAAGGTAGCTGGCAATTAAACAGTTTTTGAAAGTAGTTGACTGTATCTCGAGCAATTTCACCAGCATCAGATAAACTCTTGCCTGCAAAATCAGTAATTGAAAGAATCATATTACATTTTCTCCTGAAATTAGTACAAGCATGATAGAAACTAGAGTTTCTATCACCCTCAATGAATTTAGCTATAGCAGCCTTTTGTTTAAGAAAAGATTCAGTGTAATTAATCTGGGAGAGAGATTCCTCATTAGCTTTGTATAATTCTATTTCAAAGTTTTTTCCCCTTTGAAAACCAACTTCCATTCTGAAAACCTCATCTTGAGCAGCTGTCAAATTTTCATGGACATTCCCAAACTTATTCCAGTTACATCTTCTTATTTGAGATGCCACTTTTTTTGAAGTCATATATATATATATATATGGGATGAGTGGTAGGTGGGGAGTTGCCATCTATCTAAAATTAACATCTGTAGTTGTCATTTGTGTTCACTTTGACTGTCAAGTAGGCAAGTTTTGTCCAAAAGACTTATAACATAGAGAAGGTAGGTGGGCCAGAGACATTCTTTGTGTTTAGAACATTGGGGAACTTCTTATATTGGATGAGTTTTCTGACAAAAGCTTGAAAATTCACAGCCACCTGCTTTGCAGTGAAGGATTTATCCTTAAAATTTGCTTGGTTTACCAAGAAGTAATGAACGAAATTGTGTCAATCTTCAACTTCCACCATCCTTCCCAACAAGCTTGCAGAAGATTTCATTCTAAATGCAAGGTGTTCATCTTTAAATTTTGTAGATAAATTAATCAAACTCTCTGAGGGAAGATGAACTAAAAGAAGAGATGTGCAGTTAATTCCTCAACAACTTTACAAAGACAGCAACTTGAAGGCTCCCTAAGACCTTTAAGTTTTAGTATGTCAGGCTGTGAGTAGAGCTAGATGTAAGAAAAATCTGTCTTTTTTGTTCTATCAAGTGGTTGTTTAGAAATGATACTAGCTAAATGCTGATTTAAGAAGGATTGGTAAATATCAGTAGACTAAGAATCACCCTCCCAACAATTTGCCACCAGGAGCTCAGTGTCCAAGCTGTTAGTTAAAAGA
This sequence comes from Phalaenopsis aphrodite, assembly GCA_003013225.1. Classification (NCBI taxonomy): domain Eukaryota; kingdom Viridiplantae; phylum Streptophyta; class Magnoliopsida; order Asparagales; family Orchidaceae; genus Phalaenopsis; species Phalaenopsis aphrodite. The sequence continues at coordinate 51,800 of NEWO01001143.1, forward strand.
GATAAAATTCGGTCTGGGCACCATCCGTCTAACTAGAAATTCATATTATCATTTCCTAAATCCCACAAGAATAAATTCTCAGAATTCTGCTTGACTTTGAGTAGGTTAACCCAAATTCTAGAGTCTCCAATTTCTTATCAACCAAGTTGAGATGAAAATTTTTACAGTATTTAGGAATCATGAACTATGCCCAATGAGTGTTTTATTGTTCAAATTTGAGCCAAAGTTTACACAAACTAATTTTTTGTAGATGTTGTAGCCTTTTGAAACCAAGACCCTCAGCTGAGGTTGGTTTTGCAGCTTTCTGCCAACTGGCTCAATGAAGTTGCTTCCTTTGACTAGACCGAAGAAACCTGTGGAAGAACCTTTCTAAATGTAGTCGTGTAATCTTTTTCATAATTTTTAACTGCAATATGTAAGTTTAGATGGTAGTCAGACTACTATTAAAGAGGGTAATCCTTCCCCTTTGGAAAAAAAGAGTTAGTTCAGCATTGCAATTGGTAATTAGTTTTATCCTCCACATCTTCAAAGTGAATTTGTTTTGATCTTCCTTTAAAAAGTAGAACCCCAAGATATTTGAAAGGACTGGACATAGTGGTCAAACCAGTGAGATCAATAATCCACTATTTAATATAGGGAAGGGCTCTTTTGTTGAAGAGGACTTGGCACTTATCTTTGTTAAACATCAAACCAGAAATTGATTGGAAATCCATTAGGCATTAATATACAAGTTTGACTGCAGCTTTATTAGCTCTGGAGAATAGAATAATATCATCTACATAAATCAGGTGACTAATATCCATGGTAGATTTATGATAATAAATGCTATAGCTCTTCCTTTGGCTTGAATTATCCAACAGCTTGGATAAGTAATCTAATGCAAGGATAAAAATTGTAGGGGATAGAGGGTCCCCTTGTTTAAGACACCTAGTAGCCTTGAAGAAGCCATTTGTTTTCCCATTGATAAATATAGAATTGAAATTTCTTTTCAACCATCTTTTAATAAGCAAGAAGAACTCACTTAAGAATCCCTTAGCTACCAAGTTTTCCAATACAAAAGCCCAATGGATCATATCGTAAGCTTTCTTTAGGTCTAGTTTATAAATAAGATTGCCCCCTCTGTAAGGTTTATCAATGTCATTAAATAGCTCTTGAGCTAAAAGTACATTGTCCTCAATACATCTTCTCTTAACAAATGCTACTTGTTTAGTGCTGATAAGGTGGGGCCCATGGGGTTGCAGCCTCCCAACAAAGATTTTACTAATGATTTTGCTGATCACGTTTGTAAGGCTGATTGGCCTAAATTGATGCCACTGATATGTAGTAGTGGATTTAGGAATAAGTACTATGGTAGATGCACAAAATAGTTGAGGAGATCATTTCCCAGGAAAAAGCTCTGAATGGCCATTGCCACATCACCCTTAATGATGCTCCAAGCTTTTTTATAAAAATCTGATATGAATCCATCTGATCCAGTAGAACTTCCACTATCTATATTGGCTAGAGCATTCCAGATTTTCTCCTCAGTGGGAACTTTAGTAAGACTGAGTGTTGTGGTGTAAGCATGATCTAGACGAAAGATAGCTGGGTCTATTTGAAATTTATCAGTATTTAGGTCATTCAATAACCTTTGACAGTAATCCACAACATCTTGAGCTATATTAGTGGGGTCTCTAATCCAATTCCCAAGGTCATCCTTAATTGAATGGATAGTGTTACATTTTTCTCCTTTATTTAGTATAAGCATGGTAATATTTAGTGTTTCTGTACCCATCAATGAATCTGTTGATTGAAGATTTTTATTTCAGAAAGGCTTCCTGCCATGCCACAGCAGTAAAGAGTTTCTCATTGGCATCCTGCAGAGAATATTAATCAGTCACATCTTTGACAGTACTAGATTCTAAGGCCACAATTAACTTTTCAACTTGATTAACCCTTGTGAGAAAATTACCAAAGGCAATCATTTACAATGTGCAAGGGATTTCCAAACTTTTTTCTGCAATTGCCAATGTTTTATGAAAGGGTTAGGGTGATCAATAATCCTCCAATGTGTTGAAATAGTGTTAAGAAAATCCTTATATCCATACCACATATTCACATATATGAATGGTGTGTGTTCATTGGTTGGTGAGGTAGTGATAGTATTGAGAAGGGGTCTGTGATTTGACCCTACATGGCTGAGATGCGTAACAGAGGTATGTAAAAAATTCTAAACCCAGGAATCATTGAACAAGAATCTATAAAGTCTTTCTCAATGTGTGTTCCTTCTCAAAGTGAATTTTGGCCCTATAAAACTCAGATCAAATAAACTAGTGGCCTAAATATTATCATTGAATGTGTTCAAGATGGATAATATTGGGGGTCTGCCTCTAAGTTTTTCAGTAGGTGAAGCAATGCAATTAAAATCCCCTCCAACTAGCCAACATCTATCCATTTGCTAACTTATAAGAGAGAGATCATCCCAAACCTCCTTTCTAGAACTTTTGGTACAACTTTCATATAAAATAGTAACACAGCCATATTGAGCAGCCATTGTAAAGGAGAAATGAAGGAATTGGGATGGTTAACAAGGATGGAACAAGAGATCTCCTATCTGCAAAAGAACCAATTTTTTTTATTCTTATTGCAAAACAAGCAAAGGCCAGGGAAAAATTTAAATATTTATGGGGGTTATGATGGGCCAGAGGTTCCAAAATGGCCAAACACCATAATTTATGTTTTCTAATTAAATGGTGCAGCCTTTTTAAAGAGTGGGCATGAGCGATCCCCCTTATGTTCCAACAAAAAAGGTTAATCATGATGGGAAGACTTGCTCTTCCCCTTGTGAGACTAGTAAGAGACTCCCTTCTTGATGAGTAAGAGCTTCCAGCTTCTCGTATATAAGTGTCCTGCTGGGGTTCTCAAGGGATTTTCTTTTTTCCCATGCCATTTTATAACTACCACTCAGCTTCAAGAGTTTGTTGCATATATTGGATAAGTTGAGGAGAGGAAGCCACATTGCCTTCTTGCTAGTGGGGTTTTGGATTCTGGAATGAATCATCCACAACATTCTCCACTAAAGGATTCAAAGCAAAATCAGGGAGTATAGAAACAGGCTTTCTAACAGTGTTCACCGGGGTGCAACCCCAGCCACCATGTCATCAGCTTTTGTAGTGCCATATACTATTGTAGGATAAATAATTGGCACTAATTCTATTATAAGATCAACTACTGACACCACTTCTAGTGCCATAAACTTTATCTGACTGTTACTTCCTCTCAAAGGTTTTAGGTTGGGATCAAGTCTATAGCATTTATCATTAGTATGACCAAGCATGTTGCAATGGTTACATTAGTAGCTACGTTGTTCCATGATGATGGGTTCCCAGTACCCTTAATGAGTAGTTCCCAACCAAACTTCCACTACGAGTGGCAATGTACTATCTCTTTCCACCAAAATCTTTGTCACTAATGGTCGTGAGAGATTGAAGGTGGAAATGTCCAGTTTCATTGGTCTACCAAGTAAAGCCCCAATTGAAAAGAAGACCTTGTCGTTGAAAAAGTGGAGCTTCAAATTATGATGTTTAAACCAAATTGGAATAATGGGTGGCTCCTTATTAGGGTCAAAAGTGGTGGTCCATACTAGAAGCTTCATAGTAGTGTTTTTAATTTGAATAAATTTCTTGGAGAAGAAATTAACATAAACTTCTTCTTTGGTGAGTTATATCATGACATGTATGCCATCAAACAACCCAATTCTCCAATTGCCAACCAATTTTAGATCAACAAAAGCTTTCCTCATGGAATCCATTTTGGGATGAGCCATTTCAAATTTTCCAATTAAAGTAAACTTGCACTTCTCTACTAGTTCATCCACCCCATCTTCCGAAAAGATAATAACATGTTTCCCAGCCATTTTACTGCCTTTAAAGATAAGCTCAAAATCTACCTTGCCCTCATAAGCATCATGATAAACTTGTTGGAAATGTAGTTCATCACCATGTGAAGTCCCACTTGGTTCCAGACATGTGACTACAACATAATTTTGCTTACCCATGAAGTTGGGGTCAGCTGCTACCAAATCAGCCACCATGGAACAGATAATCCAAATAGATTAAAAAGAAAAAGGACCTTGTGAAAGTAGAATGAAGACACAAGCATGCAGGTGCCAAACAGAAGCAAACAGAGAAAGGCCCAATGGAACAATAGCTTAGAAATTCAAATAAAAAAGGGCCCGGGAAGCACTCTAACGAACCAAAAGTCCTCAAGAAGTACAAGAAAGAGGATGTGGGCCTCAACAACA
>NEWO01001144.1:20508-33670 GCA_003013225.1 Phalaenopsis aphrodite
GTTTATTTGATCGAGCCTCACCCTCAATTCTTGTGTTCATCCTTCGGGATAGATACAGGATTTGAGGTAAAACGCTCTTTCATCTAAACTATAAAAATTATGGGGTCAGTTTGACTTCATCTTTTTCAAAAATAAAAATTTTTAAAAACATCCTTCCGAAGCGGGCAACGGGATTTCAATTCCGATGACCGACAGCTTCTTACGGGCAAACCCCACACCAAAAATAGTGCCGACACCCGAGTAATTAGGATGTTATCACGACTAGAGGAATTCCCACACAAACTAATAGCGTCGATTGTGGTATATTTGTTTGTAAATATATGGAAACAATTGTACAGAAAGGCAAGATTAACTGGAAAGACCATCAAGACTGGCAAGCTGAGATGCCTCAGTTTAGGGCAGAGCTACTATATGAAATCTGTAGATATAGATTATTTGGAGGTATCTCGGCACTTTGATTGTCTTTATATTATATAGCCTGAATGATTATGAATTTTGGCAGTTTTATTTACTCCGAGGATTTGGTTTATATACTTGTCTATTGTGGTTTATATGCTTGTGTATTGTGGCAGGCTTATTTACTCTAATATATTATATGTTTGATATCTTACTGCATGTTATTGTTGATGTATTGTTATCTTGTTGGGTTATTCTAGGGGTATTCTCAGGTTATTCTTGGGATATTGCAACGTTACAGTTGAGTTATTCTCGGGGTATTGTAAGGTTATTATTGGGGTATTCTCAAGTTATTCTCGGGTTTTGTTAGGTTATTCTTGGGGTATTCTCAGGTTATTGTCGAGGTATTGTAAGGTTATTCTCGGGGTATTGTTAGGTTATTCTCGGGGTATTGTAAGGTTATTATTGGGGTATTCTCGAGTTATTCTCGGGTTTTGTTAGGTTATTCTTGGGATATTCTCAAGTTATGTCGGGGGTATTGTAAGGTTATTCTCAGGGTATTGTTAGGTTATTCTCGGGGTATTCTTAGGTTATTCTCAGGGTATTCTTAGGTAATTCTCAGGGTATTCTTAGGTTATTATTGGGGTATTCTCAGGTTATTCTCGGGGTATTGTTAGGTTATTGTCGGGGTATTCTTAGGTTATTCTTGGGTATTATTAGGTTATTGTTGGGGTATTTTTAGGTTATTGTCGGGGTATTGTTAGGTTATTCTCGGGGTATTCAGAAGTTATTGTTGGGGTATTCTCAGGTTATTCTCGGGGTACTGTAAGGTTATTCTTGGGGTATTCTTAGGTTATTATCGGGGTATTCTTAGGTTATTATCGGGGTATTCTCAGGTTATTCTCAGAGCATTGTAAGGTTATTCTCGGGATATTCTCAAGTTATTCTTGAGGTTTTGTAAGGTTGTTCTCGGAGTATGCTTAGGTTATTCTCAAGCTACTCGGGGTATTCTTAGGTTATTGTTGGGGTATTCTTAGGTTACTCTCAGGGTATTCTTACGTTATTGTTGGGGTATTCTTAGGTTACTCTCGGGGTATTGTTAGGTTATCTTTGGGGTATTCTAAGGTTATTCTCGGGATATTCTTAGACTACTCTCGGGGTATTATTAGATTATCCTTGGGGTATTCTAAGGTTATTCTCGGGGTATTCTTAGGCTACTCCCGGGGTATTATTAGATTATCCTTGGGGTATTCTAAGGTTATTATCAGGGTATTTTAAGGTTACGGTCAGAGTATTGTAAGGTTATTGTTAGGTTATTCCACAAGCAAATAACAAAATTCTATACTCAACAGAGGTGAATTACAAACCAAATATCTACAACTTCCATTTGGAATAATGTTATATGGACTTGTTCATTAATACAGATGAGTTAATGTGGGCATAACACGTTAAAACAGGTGAATTATATTGGGCACAGAGCATGTTTGATTCGGTGTGACAATTTCCTGACTCAGAGAGTTTGACGCCGCAATCGTATTTGCGTCGTAATTCCTCTACGATTCTTGTGTAATATATGTTTCTTGATTTTTTTTCTGCGAATAGTGGTAAAAGTATAAGACAATTAATTTTGAATATAATCGTTAGTATATGGAATGTAGAATGGTAAATATATGTAATGTAGAGATATATACCTTTAGCTCTCTTGTTTTTTTTTCCAGTATCCTTTTAACCTCACATTAGAAATACCTTTCGATCTCATTTTTGCGGGATCATTCACATTGCAGTCACTTTTTTGGCCTATTTGGTTGAGGATCCTTCCCATCTAATATATCCTCAATACCTTCGGACCCTATTTTCAATAATTCAATTATATATGTCTCGGCGCGTTCATTTCCCTGAGCTTTATTAATTAATTGGTAGACAAACTTTTGAGCATGTGACCGAAATAGGATTCCTCTCGATGTTGTGCCAGACATTTGAGTCCGAGAGTTTTTCATATGTTTGTATCCAAAACTATTATAGATATCTTTCTTTGCCTTAGCAGACCATCTGAATAACAAATATTTCTCGGGAATCTTTGTTATATTATTAGCNTTTCTGTTAGCTTGATTAATTAATAGGTAGGCAAACTTTTGAGCATGTGACCGAAATAGGATTCCTCTCGATGTTGTGCCAGACATTTGAGCTCGAGAGTTTTTCATATGTTTGTATCTAAAACTATTATAGATATCTTTCTTTGCCTTAGCAGACCATCTGAATAACAAATATTTCTCGGGAATCTTTGTTATATTATTAGCATTAAGGACGCGTAGACAGTGAGAGCAAAGCAGACCCGTCATTTCGAATTTCTTGCAACTGCAGGTGATGTCGAAATTAAGCCTATCAAATGTAACAAGCCAGGTTCTACTTGTATCCTGATTATCCAAACCTCTAACATAAAATTTGGATGGACTCTCAACTGAGGAATCGACTGTCAATCCACATAGCCCGTGAAGTAACTCTTCCTCAAACATAGAGTATAGCTTCCGGGTATAATACGTTGCAGCTTGCCTCAATACTGGGTTTGTTTTAACTGTCAGTGTAATAACATTTTGAAAGTTTTTGAAGTCTTCATACTTTTTCGTTCCTTCTCCATGACTTCATAATATTTTTTAGACCCAGAAAGCAATCTGTTAGGGAACTAGTGGGCTTAGATCCACCATGACAGATATTATTTGTGGACTCACTTCTTTGGATAGACAAGGTTCCCATTCCAAAAATTTCTTTATTGAATGCAGTTGACCAGTTATGTCTTATACGGTACAATGCATCTAGCCACATGTTGTTGTGCAGGTTTCCTTGCTCGATCATTAGAGCCCAAGTAACTTCGAACTGATCTTCCAAATCACACTTGCTCATGCATTTATAAAATAGATTGTTAACGCTCTTGTACGTCACACCGTAATGAACTTTCGACGAGAATTTCTTATAAATATGCCATTGACATAATCTATGTCTTGTGAATGGAAGACAATTTGCAATAGCTCTTGTCATCGCTTGATCCTGACCAGTAAACATTGTAATTGGATGCTTATCATCCATTATACGAATGAAGGTTTTGAATAACCACTTGAAGGATTCTATCGTCTCGTTAGATAAAAAATAACTCTGAATAGAACGTTTTGCCGATGGTGGTTAATTCCAACGAAAGGAGCACAACATAAATTGTACTTATTCAAACGGTAGCTAGTGTCGAAAATGATGACATCTCCAAAACAATCATAATTTAGTCTACAAGACCCATCACTCCAGAAAAAGCTTGTAAGTCTACCCTCCTCATCATTTTGGAAATCCCATGCAAACATGTTATCCTCATTTTGGCACTCCATAAATAATTGTAAGAGAGAGTTGGCATTACCCTGTTCAATTCTGCTTCTTTTATCCCTTTGAATGAAATTGTATGCATCCTGTCTAGTGCACTCCAAGTTTTCAACACCACCAACCTCTGTAGCAAGGAAATTGAATGCATCAGCTGCGCTAATCCTAGAACCTGTCATTGATTTTAGTAAATTTGCATTTAACTCGCTAATCCTCCAACTGGAACGTAGAAGGTGCTTGTCACCGGATTCCGCCAAGGGGTGGTTATGATTTTCAACAAATTTCTTTATGGTTCAGTTGCCATCAAGATCAATAACATAGAGAACCATTGCTTGACAACCAGTCCGTGTATCCGCTTTTCTGTACTTCATAGTAGTGGCTAGCTGAGATTCTCTTTTATGACATGATTTTCCACAAATATACTCCTTCGACTTAATTTGCTTGGATTTAGCCCAGTAAGTTGTGTGGTCCTTGCATACAGTGAAACCAACATAATGTGCATAAGCACAATAATGTTTGTAAGCCTCTTCTTCATTACGAACAACAATATTAAGAAAGCTACGAGCAATTGGATCATTGCGATCTGTTTTGTGGCCTAGATATCTACAAATTTGAATTATACAATAGAGATAGTCAGATAAACAACCTTAACCACAGAATAATGATGAAATAAACTAACGACAATCGAAGATTCACAGAAAATTTCACTTTATTTGATATCCTTAGGATAAAATTTTGAAGTTCCTTTCCTTGAGAGAAAAAAAAACACTTCTATTTTTATGAGAACAAAATTTAATCTTAATTGAGGATTTTCTTAAGTAGTTCTAACTACTAGAGATATAATTAATTATAAGGGTCCGCTCTTATAGGAGAAATAGAACCCCAAAGTAGGTATTATATTTAAATCTCTGTTTACGGGGTTTTTCATGTGGTCTTCTTATTTCCAACACCAAAATCTTTGGAATTACCTCAACAATGTTTTCCACCATAAAGATTTCCCACTTATTTCTTTTTTTTGTTCCTATTACTACTTGCCTTGTCTTCTTCTTTGATTCCCCCTTTCTAAAGATCATCTTTATGATATAGAAAAAATGATTATTTGGAGAAAAGGGCAACGTAATAGATAAAAAGTTGGTGACTCCTAGACAATAACAATGACATCCAACAACCGACAAAGACGAAGAATTGGTGACGACAGTGAAAACTGGCGGCGACAACAATTCTTTTCAAATCCCTAAACTTTTCAAACTCTAAAGTTAAATAAAAACTACAGAACCACTTTCAAAATGTTACAACTTTCGAAACAATTAAAATCTTTTCAAAAATAAAAAAAACAATTTTAAGACCCTTTAAAACTTCAAAACATATAAAAAACTTCCAGACTTTCAATACTCTAAGAAACTTAAACTTTTTCATAACTAAACTTTAAAATTAGAGAACTTTAATACTTTTTCTTAAAAATAAAATATGTTACAATTTAAAACCTTTTCAAAAAATAAACTGTTTTAAGAACCTTTTCAAACAATCTTAGAACAAAGCTTGAATATTCTTAATAACCGCCAAATGAACCTTAACAATCTTCAAATAATCTCAAATAATCTTCTAACAATTTCAAGTTTCTTCAAAAAACATTAAACTTAAATAAACTTCAACAAAACTTCAAACATTTCAAACCTTCAAACAAATTTTAAATATCTTTTAAATGAACTTCAAACGAAATTTTAATAACCTTAATAACTCAAAATTATTCATATTATCACTAATCAATTCATTCGAATGAACTCAAACCAACATTTTAAAAGAAATTAATTCCAACTAATTTATGTTTTCAGCTCATGTAAGTTTATCAAAATAAAATCCTAAACAATTCAGACCCTAATAGCATGCATTCTTCCCCAAATAGGCTAACCCTTTTCTCGGGTCATTCCATGACAAATCAACATTAGACTATAAATCCCAATTATTTAATTTTACTCAAATATGCTCAAATTCTGAGTCTATATTTTTGAATTCCTATTCCATCAGTCTCATAGACACTTATCATTCAAGCGTGCTTGATATAGGCCAGTACTTTAATCGAGAGTATTCTCCCGAGCCAAAACTCTTGAGATGTAACGAAGAAATGAGTGATAAAGCACAGTGATTTCCAAATCCTAGAATAAGCTAAATCTTCCCTTACACCCATAGTATAGGGGAAAAACAAACACTTTTGTAGACCCACAAATTTTGAAGATTTTACTCATTCAAGTTATTAAATCCATTTTAATGTAATATTTCTATTTCTCGGTGTAATATGTTATTCTTCGAATGACACATCCCATCTTTTAAATTAAAATCTTTAGTGATCTACGGTTGATATACACTAAACAAAAAATATCTCACCATTTGCAAAGATAGATTTTGAAATAAAACATAAATAGCATTATGCTTAACGATATACAATAATTAGCATTATGCTTAAGGGTGTTATTTCACCTTTTACTAACATCCCATAATTAGCATTGTTCTTAAGAGTGCTGAAAATTAATAATAATTTACTCTTTGAAACAAATCTTCACATTTGTAAAATTAACCAAGAATTTTGGTTTTAAAATCTTAATATCATGTTCTCTTATGCAAATTAAATCAACACCTACTATTAATAAAGAAAAAAAAATTAAAATTTGAAATATATATTATTTAAATCTATACATAGTTCTATACATAAAATTTAATTCATTCATAACATTATTGATTCTTATGATGATATCTAACCCTTTAACATGATTCATTTTTTTAATGTTCTTTTTTATTTTTAAATCTAATTAACGTTCACTAAGTAAGTCTACAATAACATGTAATAAATTGTTTAAGGCATATGGCACATAGGGCTGTCAAAACGGCTCGTTGTTCGCGAATAGCTCGTGTTCGGCTCGTTAAAAAGATCGTGTTTGGCTCGTTCGCTAATTTAATGAGTCAAACACGAACAAAGATTTGTTCGTTCGTGTTTGGCATGTTTTGACTCGAAATACTACTCAACAATTATATATGTAGATTTGTTCATCTGTGTTCGGCTCGTTTTGGCTCGAAACACTACTCAACAATTATATGTATATTTATATTAATGAGTAGTATTTTTTTTAAAAAAATTATTGACTACAAGGCTACAAAATTTATAATCAATTAAAAGTATTAATTAAAAAAATAGAATAAAAAATTATCAATTTAAATTCAAATTATGTTTTAATATAAACAATAATTATTAAATCTTGCCCCAACCCTTAACATCTTATGACTACGTGATTAGGGTTGTCAAAACAACTATTTGTTTGTGAACAACTTGTATTTTGCTCGTAAAGTAAACGAGTCGAACACAAACACATATTTTAAGCTCGAAATATAAACCAGCCGAACACGAGTTGAGCCTGGGCTCGCTCGTGTTCGCCTCGTTTACACCCCTAATGACACATGCATAAAATATTTTTTTTTCTGAATTCTTTTAATATATAATTATTTTAGTAAATTCTGTTCACGTGCACTTTGTGCACGTGCAATTAAACAAGCACGTAGAATGGCTCATTAATTGTTTTCATAATTTCAATTAACGAGACTATCACAATAAGGGATTCGAATTTTAAAATTTAAATTAATTCATTATTAATATTTAAAACCATCAGAATATATTACTTAATATATATGTTAAAGATAATTATAAATTTTTATTAATTTAATATGTTGACATATAAAAAATATATTAATTTCATATAACGCTCACACAATTTATTATAATCTAGGGTTATTTCCATGTCTCGGTGATGCTCAAAATTCTTTCAGGTGTGTTGTGATCGTGTTTAATCTGCACCAATTTCGCCACGCTCGAACGACACTTTTAGCAGCTTAGATATTAGGGTAAAAAAGAAATTAAGGCTCCGTTTGGGGCAGCTTAAAAGTGCGGGCGGCGTTTTCAAAACACCACCGTACCGTTTGGTTCGCGTGTTTCGTCAGCTTATCTAAAACTGCGTTTTTTACACTAAACGCTGGCCGCGGGCCTACCCCTGCGGCTGGCCCACGGGCCGCGTTTCAGGATAAACAGCTTATCCTGAAACGCACAAGCTGTCCCAAACGGACCCTAACTTTGGCTGCTCCTTGTTTTTTCATATGCTGAGTATATTGGGTAATATTTGGAAAAGACAAATTTTGTTAAGAAAAAGCTGCAACTAATTCTTACATCTTTCTACAGCATGATTGCCTAATTATATCATAATTTTTGTTGAAGCGAGCATGAAAAGTTTCTGTCAATCATAAGATTTTCTTGTTTCTTAAATGATTGTCGAATTAGAGAAATGATAGCTCTTGAAAATTATGTATTTTAAAAGGTATGACATGAAAGCTTTTTATAAATTGTCTGATACCTATTAATGAGGAAATTTTCTTTTTTATTAATTGCCTTTCGTGTCAACCCTATTTGTCTCTATAAACAAGAACCCATCATTATCCAAACAAATGTATGCAATACTACAAAACATTCGGGTTCTACTTCACATGCTTTGTCCTCACCTAATTGATTTCTCTTGTACGTTTTAGATTTTGAACTTCAGCACCTCTTCACATCTAATAGGTAATTGGTACTTGTTTTCCTCTTTTATTGTCCACTCTCTAGCCATTGTGATGCTAAGCAAATGTAATATTATTTTCTTGTGTTCAACCCAAACTCTCAGATAGCTGAAAGTTTGGGGTGGATAAATGTAATAATTTTCTTTCAAGATAACTAATTGATTTACAATAAACTTCATATATGATTACTAATAAATCACTTCAAGCTACAAAAATGAATAGAATGAAATGTACATATAAATTTTTTGTTTTTCTTAAGGCCCAAGTTGGGCTACAGAACATAGACTTACTTCTGCACATTTTGCATTATTTGGGTTTCCAATGAATAACTTTTGATGCATTATGCGTGATAAATTAAGACTAGAATTAGAAAGCTATGTTAATAATCACATGTATATGTACATACTATTTCAACATTTGCCCAGTGCTTTATTTCGAAAATAACATTAATGATGTTCAAATACTTTTATAAGTATGTAGATGATTTTGCTTAACCTCAAAAGGAAATGCTTTCTAAAGAAAGGATGTCTAGAAGCATACTATTGTAATGGTCAAAAACTTTTGTTTGATGGAAATGAAGTTGGGAGATAGTGCTACTTTTATAACCTCTTAACTTTACTTCATTTTCAATTTCTATTTTATGACTTTTGATATTATCCAATGTACCCTTTCCTTCGTATGGAAGCATATACTTCCTTCCAAAAAACATAAATTTTCCATTATTTTATACTCATGATAATCTTTATTATTATTTTATTTTTGAAGATTACATTGTTATATTTCTCAATGGAGAGTGATCTGAGAGAGCAAACTCCTACAAGCAATGAAATTTCAATTGCTATTGTGGGGTTGTCACGTAACGGAAAGAGTGCAACTGGAAACACCATTCTTGGAAGAGAGGCCTTCATTTCAGATTATGGTTGGCCTTTGGTAACACATACTACAGAACTGAAAAGCACTATATTGGATGATGGATGTGCTCTGAATGTCATTGACACACCTGGTAACAATATGCTTTTTTTATTATATATTTTCAACTCTACAAGGTTATTAAGCCATTAAAATCTTTAATTTAGAATAATTAAAGTAAGATTTCATAGGTTATAATAGGGAAGATATAATTCTTCAACCTTAAAACCAACTTGAGTGGCTAAATGACACTAAAAATGTAGCAATAGGGCTTAAAAGCTTTGTTGGTGATGTATATTTTCATTTAAAATCATTGGATTTTAAATTCCACATTAAAATTTTTTTTACAATTTTAAATAAGATTGTCGCATTGAATTTGCTAGATGGTATAAAGATTTGTGTGCTAAAAAGGTTTTCTAGGTTAATTCATGGAGGCTCAATATTGAAAAGTTTTTAGCATGAAATTAGAGTTGAAGTTCTACCTTTATTTTAGAAAGGAGTAAATCAATATAATGATGCCTTGATTATTTATGATGGGCCATTTTAGTACCAAACTATTTAAAATATTTTATTTAGCCTTCAGAAGTATCTAAAATAACTCTTCTATCAAAATTAATATTATTTTTATTTTGTAATTAAAATGATATTTAGTGGCAATAGATACATTGCTTTTTAAAAATATATTATTTCCTAAATACAATAATTTTAAGTATGTATAATTAACTTGACGTGCAACAGTAGTATGTTGAGATTTTGTTAGTTCCGTGATGAGTTATTTATTTTATAAAAAATGATTTTATTTGTTATTTTCATTATTTTGATTGCATTATATTAAATTTAATTTGTGCTACAATGAAATTGGAATGAAAAAAATGTTTAAAAATTTCATTTTTATAATAAACAACTTGCCCCACAACTTGTGTTATCTCAGTTCACTTCTATTGCATTTTAAGTGTTTCCATGAGTAAATAAGGGAAGTATAAAATTATATTTAATAAAAGTTTGATATTAAAAGATATTTTTTTAAAAGCTATGTTTAAAACTAATAATTTTAATTTCAATAATTTATTTCAAATGATAAGTTTATTTTTGTCCCTCTTTATGAGTATGGGGCTAAATATGATCTCTAAGATAGTCTAAGATTAAAATAGATGCTCTTAAGTAATCAATGTTTTGGGTAATATATTCTTAATTGATCAATGAAAATGAAGAATTTCAAGTAAGCTTGTCCACAATTGTCAATTATAATGAATATTACTTTTTGTATAAAACCTTAAAGAATAATATGTAATGTCAATTACAATGTCCATTCTTATTATTTACATAAAAGCAAACATTTGAGTTTTGTACATTATAAAAAAATCTATAATAATTCTTTTATTTTTTTCGTTATATTTGTTTGCTCATTTATTGTATATGAAAATATTCTATAAATGGGTGTATGTTTCATCGTTGAATGCTGGATTTGGAAGCAACAAAATTTTGTAATAGTTCGCTAAATGCCTTTTCTTTTAAGAGTATTTTGTAAATGGTGTTGTGCATCTTATACATTTTTTCTATCAAAAATCATGATTTATTGCTTGTGGTATGGATTTCTTATCTTATATGTAGTTATATTACATGGATTGCCAAGGATTATGTTGTGAGTTTGTATTTTTAGTTCCACAGTAAGACTCCATAAAAGGTTAAAGTTTATATAAAGCAGAAATATATGGATTAAGAATTAATAACCTCTACAAATTTGTTCTTTATCGCAAGTGAGGGATTACCTATTCGTTAATACGACTTTTCAAATGATTTTTTTATGTTCTATATTCATTTCTATTTCTATTATTTAGTATTATAGTTAGTTCTAGCTTCATTGATAAACAAAGATCATAAATGTACTAACATGATTTGAATCTAACTTCTAAATTTCAAGCTTTTTTTTGTTTGAATGTGCATAGAAGGGTAAGATGGGCATGATCACCTTTATATTCAAGCTTCTTATTGTTTATTTTAACATTTAGAATCATCCACTACATTTGATTTTAGGGTCTTAATAATATGGTTGAACAGTTTAAGAAGTTTATGGGAATAAATTAATATTTTTTTACGCCAATTCTAATTATATTTATTGTGTCATGTGGCTGAATAATTATTCTTTTCAGACTCAAATTTCAAATGATTTTTTTGTTATATGACTATGGATTTCATCTATCAAAAGTGATTTACGCAAAAAAATATTACATAATTAAATTTTAAGAAAAAATTTATGGTTATCTATATTTGGGGATGCGTTGAGGAGCCATCAAACACTTCTATTAAGTAACCTAAGTAGATGAGATTCACTTAAATTAGAATTGGTGGTTTTTTTTAAAATTATTTGTTGAGAATAAAATGTAATATGATGGTTTACCATTTTAACTGGTTAATTTGTAATTAACTAAAACATTAGAAAAGGTAATCCTTATTGAATAAATTTAAAAAGTGCTATTTCTATTTTGGTAACCACACACTTCATTTTCGTTAGGATAAAGCAATATCACCTTAGTTAATTTTAACAGGTTGAGGCTAGTTTTTTTAAATTATTTAAACCCAAGAAAGTGCCTAATTATTTCACTAATGTAGAGCTTTCCCTTTAAAAAATTTGGAATCATTAACAATTGCCTTAACCACACACTTCCATTAGAATGATGAATATTAAATTTAACAATTTGATCCCTCCAGGTTTTATTTTCACTCTGACATGGAGCTTTTGAATGTCGTGTGGAATCAAAGGTTTTGGTTGTTCAATTAATCATGTGTGTCATCAAAATTAGTAAACCACCTCTAAACATGGAAATATAACTTTTACAATGTGTTTGATTATTCGAACTAAGATAGTATTGGGATAACTGCATTGTTATGCAATCAAACATGATAGATCATTTCCTCAATCTAAATTTGAAGAAAAAATAGGGTTTAGATTAGTTATTGGTTGTTTTTCATCCTATTAGAGCAAGCCTATATAGTTAATTACATCTTAAGCAGATACTATAACTTAATAAAACTCCCAATTAAGACTGTGGTTTTTCCCTCAAGAAAATTCTAGGTTTAGGCTTCCATGATTGAACCATAGATTTCCAATTGGGAAAGGCTCAAAAGTTGAACAGTTGTTAACATAGATTTTGAGCCCTTCTCAATTGTTAACATAGTATAGGCCAATATAAATAGTTCTTAACATAAACTGTTCAACATTTGGGCCTTTCCCAATTGGAAATCTAATGTCCATCATGATAGCCTAAACCTAGAATTTTTTTTAGGGCAAAACTACAATCTTAATGGAGAGTTTTCTTGAGTTACTTTATTTGCTTAAGATGTTAACAATTTGAAAACGTAGGGGACACTCAAAGATAGCAAGGAAACCTCACTAGTATTCTAGATTAACCTATTTTTTTGCATTTGAAATTTTTTGAATAAAAATTCAATGCTTCATCCAGATGTTTTGTTAAAATGTTAGGACTTGTACTAAATGACATACAATCATGAAGGAGCCCAAAGATAAGGATTTACATCAAAACTAGAAGATAAACCTCAAAGTCATGGGTTGAAGTTCATTGAGAGAAGTAAAAATTTCAAGCCCTAAAGTAAAAGAAGGGAAACATGAAATGCAATTGTTGACCTCACTTTTGGTTGAGGTCTAGAAATTTCTTTAGTAGCCTAGGTCTAGCTATAGGATTTTCCTATTGAATAGTCTTAGAAAATTAGAAAAGGTACCCCCATCATTAGAAACTCAAAACTTTTTTTTTTTACTCAACTTGAAATTCCACATATTGATCTTGACCTCTAGCATTTAGTAGGTAAGATCATTATAGGAGAATTCAAGAAGAATCCCCATAGGATTACTTGGCTTTAGGGTACACCATATCTTCACAATACATTATTC
>NEWO01001144.1:41600-58160 GCA_003013225.1 Phalaenopsis aphrodite
TTATGTTACTTAAGATGTAATTAACTATAGGGGCTTGCCCTTATAGGAAGCTTTTCCCGAACCCAGCATAATGTAAACCCTGTTTAATTTTTTATATTAAATAGGGGAACTTGTCGGCCAATATATTGGTTTCGTAGATCAAACGGATGTCATAACTTTCTCTAGTTTATTTGATCGAGCCTCATCCTCAATTCTTGTGTTCATCCTTCAGGATAGATACATGATTTGAGGTAAAGCGCTCTTTCATCTAAACTACGAAAATTATGGGGTCAGTTTGACTCCATATTTTTCAAAACTAAATTTTTTAACGTCCTTCCGAAGCGGGCAACGAGATTTCAATTTCGATGACCGACAGCTTCTTACGGGCAAACCCCACACCAAAAATAGTGCCGACAGCAATAGACAAACAACCCTGTATGGCTAGTGCGGCCATCAAAACCACCTTATCACATTCAAAACCATGAGCTAGTTCAGGTTGAGTGCAACAAAGCATGCTATGTAATGGTTTATACAAGTCCTTCATGATGAATGCATAGAATGTCTATTCAAAAAGATTAATCGGTATGCATAGACAGAACTCACTCTGTAAAGTAGTGCTTTTTACCGGTCAAATTACCTCTTTCGGTACAATGAGTGAGGGCCTTAAGAAAAGAAATAGGATCAATTGTTATGCATACGTGGTGCCGCCTGGTGTCACTACACTGTTGATCATTTTTTAGTCATCATTGTGATTGAGGACTCATTAATTTGTTTATTGTTATGTTGTCTTCCTTCCCAAATTGTCCTCCAACTCAGACCATGGTAATGAATGTAAGAGATGAGAATTTGGGGGGAAGAATGGTAGGCATAAATAAAAATAAATAAAATGTATAAAAATGTTTCATAAGGTGATTTTTTGTATTAATGGTTCAAAACATGAGATCAATAAAATGGATCTTATGAAAGCATACTACCAGAGAAGTCATGTTGATATACCTGCTCCAGGGTTCACATATTCCAATAAGAACAAGTCCCTATAGTTAATTACATCTAAAGTAATCAATTATTACTCAAGAAAACTTCCAATTAAGGTTATAATTTGCTCTCCGAAAAGTTCCAAGTTATTGTCAAGGAAAGGACTGTCAAAATCCTGTCCATAGAGTAATGGATTCTTAAAGACTCCAAACTATCCTAAAATTTTTTCATTAATGGTTTATTTGAGTTTCATCCTTTGCTTCATGGTTTAAGTGGCTAGAATGACCGTTTTTGCAAATCATAGTTAGCACACCCTATAACATGTAAGGAAAATATAGGGTGGTGTCCTTCTTTTCTTTTTTAGCATTCGTACAAAATAAATTTAGCAAAAAAACATTCATTTTGTTCACTTAATGTGTTTGTTGATTTTTAATTTATAGACAACTCGATCAAGATGTCCATGGCCCCTTCATCCTAGAGTCATCAATTACCCTGATCTACTTAGTCTGAGAGGGGGTTAAACCTACTTTGAAAGGAAGATTCTTGTCAACAACCACCAATTGCATCGTTTAAGCGATCTTTGTTGACCCGATCATGCTGGATTAAAGTTACATTTTGTGATCTGTGTTCATTAGAGTTTCATCTAAGTTCTAATGTCTTCTTCAAATTTTAGCGGTTGAAAATTTTAAGTTGCTTTAAAATTCTTAGCCAATTAAAATTTAATTTTATCATGTTATTTTTGTCATTTGGTAATGGGCCGATCAAGATCCTAAAGTTTCATTATCCCGGAGTCATTAAGGTTTTCAGTTTGATTAGTCAGGAGTGACTGAAGGTATTTTGTTGGCAACCATGAGCTGTCTTTCTCAAAATACCTTGTCAAACCTAGTTGCATTTATAGATTCAAGTTTAAGTTGTAATGATTTTTAGGGTAAATTTCATTTCATGTTGTTAATTTGGTACTTTAGCCAAAATTGTCCCTGAATGAGGCTAAGTGTGCTTTATTTTCTTACATGAGAAATAAACCCTACTTAACCTTCAATCACTTAGATTTAGATTGATTTTAGATATCCCAAGTTAAGTTGAATTGATCTAAGGAAATCTGTGTTTAAGGTGGACTAGGCTAGCTGTCCCTTAAAGTATCTTCAAACTTACTTAAATTAACCAAAATTTACTAGGATTGACCCAAGTTAATATAGTTTTATTAAGATCAAACTGGTTTTACTTGGTTTAGCTTGTCTTAAACCAAGTCAGATTAACTTGGGATTCAAGTTTAAATTAATCTAGACTTGGGTAAAGTACAAGCTAATTTAAACATGAATTATCCTTTAATTCAAAGTTAGTCCTAAAGCAATCTTGGATTAAATTAAAGTTAAATCATGCTTGAAAGTGAGTCTTAAGTTGGATTATCATAATTTACTCCAATTTTTTAAAGAAAAACTTAACTTTGACTTAACGTGAATTAAATCAGGTTTTCTTAAAAAAAAATTGAGTTAGTTAACCTAGGTTAAATTGGGTTGTCTCAGTGATTGAATTAAATTGGGTTAACCTATGTTGGGCCAAGTTAATCCTATGATTTAGTTGAATTGTGTTAATCCGACTTAGGTTGGGTTCATCCAATGATTCATTTGAATTGAGCCTAAACAAAGTTGGAATCTTAAGTCCAAGTTAGTTTGAACTTAGACTGGGTCCAAGTTGAACTAAAGCCAATAGGGTTTATGTTGAACTAAATCCAAGTTAGTTAGAATTAAGCTAGATTTAGATTGAGATCAACCTAAAAGAAATTCAATTTGAACTAAGTCTAAGGTAATTTATAATTTAGGTTAGATTTTAGGTTAGAC
The DNA here is from genome assembly GCA_003013225.1 of Phalaenopsis aphrodite. Taxonomy (NCBI): domain Eukaryota; kingdom Viridiplantae; phylum Streptophyta; class Magnoliopsida; order Asparagales; family Orchidaceae; genus Phalaenopsis; species Phalaenopsis aphrodite. The sequence continues at coordinate 44,393 of NEWO01001144.1, forward strand.
CTAAGGTTAAGTTAAATTTGAACTAAGTCTAATGTAGGTTAGACTTAGGGTTTTAGTCTAGCTTAGATCTAAGTTAGGTTCAATCAAACTAAGTTTAATGTAAGTTAGACCAATGGTTTACGTTTGACTAAGTCTAATGTATGTTAAACTTAGGGCTTTAGGTTCAATGTAGGTTGCACTTAAAGAAATTGAGTATGTCTAAGGTAATTTAGACTTAAGAGTTTAGGTTCAATGTAGGTTGAACCTACAGAAATTGATTTAGTCTAATGTATGTTAAACTTAGGAGTTTAAGTTCAATGCATGAACTTAAAGAAATTGACTAAGTCTAATGTATGTTAGACTTGGGATTTTTTATTAGGGCAACTAAGTCTAATTTAATCAAGACCTACTAGGATACTTAGGTCTAATGCAAGTTTGACTTGATTAGGTTTATGGTTTACATAAGTCTAATTTAATTAAGACTTAGTAGGATAATTAGGAATGCTGTAGGTTAGACCTAATTAGGTACAAGGCTAAAATAAGTTTAATTTAATTAAGACTTAGTAGGATAATTAGGTTGAATGTAGGTTAGACCTAATTAGTTTTAAAGTTTAACTAAGTCTAATTTGATTAAGACGTATTAAGATAAATAGATCTAATGTAGGTTAGACCTAATTAGGTTTCATTTGAATTTTAGCCAAATGATTTAGTTTAGTTAGGTTCAATTTAGGTAAACCTTGGGTTTAAGTTTAGTTAGGTTCAATTTGAGTTGAGCCTAGGTTTAAATTTAAGTCCAATTTAGATTGGACATAAAGTTATGTTCAATTTAGATTGAACCTGAGATTAAAGTTTAGGTTTAATTTGGGTTGAACCTAAGTTGGAATTGGGTCTAATATAAGTTATTCCCAAAATGTAGGGTTAGGTTCAATTTGGGTTAAACCTAAAATTTACGGTTTAGGTCTGATGTTGGCTAGACCTAAAGCTAGATTTCATTCTGAATAAGCCTAATTTATGTTAGAACTAATAGAATTCCAAATCTTGCTAAGTCAAAGATGGATTAGACCTATATATAGAGTTAGGTCTAATTTAGGTTAGACATAAAATTTTTGAACTAAGCCTAAATTAATTAAGGCTTAGATTTTAGTTAAGGTCTAATGGGGATTAGACCTAAAAAGGTTTGTCTCTAACAATTTTTATATTTAAACCTAAGGCATTAACCGTAATTATGGACCTATTGAGGCTAGAAATAAATTAAGTTAAGCCTAAACCAAATTTAGGTTCAAGCTAGGATAATCCTATTTCATTAGGGTCAACCTATGGTCAAAAGAGACAAACCATTATAATCCTATAGACTCAAGGATTTAATGGTATTAAGCCAAGTTTGGGAATAAATTTGGGCTAAGATGCAAATTTTTTAAATTTACAATTTTGGTCCCAAATGTATAAATTTTTATTTAAATTTTTTATAAAGTTAAAAATTGTCATTTTAGGGTTTGAGTTCAGTACCCTAAATTTTCTAGCCAATTCCCTTTTTTAATTTATAATTTTCTAATTTTTATTTTTTTTAAAATAATTATAAAGTTGGTAGAGAATTGGTCATTTTCCTTTTAGGGAAATTCCACGTCTTTGGAAAAATCAGAAAAGGTTCCTAAGAGTGGGGGAAATAATCCCTAAAAAATTCATAATTTTTGGATTTATATTTAATTTCTTATAAGTAATATGCCCTTTGGTGTATTTAATTAGATAAAAGTTAAATTAAGTTAATTAATTTCAATTTTATTTTTTATTTTCTCTTCTTTTCACTGAGTTCAAAGGCATTTTATTTTATTTTTCTAATTTTTACTCATTATGTTTTGACTTTTTAAGGGTTTTAAACATTTTATGGATTTAACAATTAGGAAAAAGGTGAATTTCCTACTTTTGCGTGCGGCGTCCCCGTCATCCTTGGCAGCTTTGAAGGACTATGCGGCGTCTTCTGATTCGCGAAGCTTTCTACGTTGTTGTTGCGTTGTCCGCGGTTCGATTTTTCTTTCCTCTTCGAGTTGGTGGTCAAGTTTAATCATGGCCCTCCATTTCCAATACACAAAAATGGACGACATCCAGTCATCAACCCTATAGAACAATATATCGATTGTCATTCAAGATCAATGGCTAATCTCTCCCTCAAGTTTTTATTGAATCTCATGTGGTTTGTTACTAAAGCATCATATAACCTAGATAAACACATCTATACAACTGATCAAGCATGATATGTTTATTTCCTTCACAAAAGACAACTCAAAGTAGTTTTTAGGGTTTTAATCTACACCTTATCCCAAGAGGTGTAGTCTCGATTAAGATTGGCAGACACAATCACATTGATAATGCACAGCTTCTCCCTAGCTCAATTTGGATTAAAATTGGCCCTAGGGTTGAGCTAGGCCAAATGGTGACTTGATTTTGGCTTGAGATAGGTTGGAGACCTCGGGAAACCCTAGATTTAATTGGGAAGGAGTCATATAGATCCTAGGAAGCTTTTGAAAGAGTTGAATTTCGAAGTAGTTTGTGTCAGACCCAAATGTTTTCCTAAATTTCAATGACAAAATTAGGCTTTCCTAGCAGGATGGATGACCTAGGGATGGGGGGGGGGATAAATTTCTTAGGTTATGGGGATGATTCTCTCTTTTGAAAGGTAGAGGATCTAGAGGTTGTCTAAGGAGCATTTCTTTTGCTTAAAGCTTTCAGGATTTCGTTTTAATGGACATGGGGGTTTGGAAACGACCAAGGCTCTCCTGAGGAAGGTCGTGTGACTCCTTAAAGAAGTTTACAGAGGTATAGGGAGGATTTAAAGATGGTAACTCCTATTTTGGCCAATTTGACCATGGAGGCTCTGATGGAGGAGAAGGAGAATTTCATGCAATAAAGGCATTGGGGGGGGTGGACGTGTGGTAGTTGAGCTCAATCATGGTGTGCCTTCACCTAAGCATCGAGGTATTTTTGTGTGGAAGACTTATTTGCCAAGTGTAGAAGAAAGGGGAAGGTGTGGCCTTCTTTGTCTCATCTCCCTTATTTTATTTTTTATTTTTGGTTTCATGTGGAATTGTTTAGGATATGAGTCATCTTATAGCCTGATGGGTTGGCCTAGGTTATGGATGGCCCATTTAAGGTTGGTCCATGGTCTTAGTTTGGCTTATTGGCTTGGTCCATGGGTTTAAATTTAGGGCTTGGATTTAGAATAAGCTAAATCTTAATGGGTGATACACCTAAAATATATAGAATTTTTATACATATTTTTATGCCTATTTTTGAGATTTTGTGCTTTAATGAAAGCTATTTGTGTGTTTTTCTTTGAGGTACAATCAAATGGATGAAAAATGGTTAAAATTTGAGGTACAATCAAATTTAGATGCAAAAATGAAGAATGTGCAAAAATGAACTGAGGCGCCTAAGCACCCAGAACAGGTGCTTACGCGCCAGTTATACAGAGAGAGACGCGCCTAAGCGCCAAGTACCCTGCACTTAAGCACCAGAAGAAGTTATTTAATGATTCATTGAATTTAGATGAATTTTGAAGAGGTGTTTGAAGCAACCCTTGGTAAAAACATGGGAAATAGCCCATGAACACGAAAATTCATTCAATTGGTTTTTGCAAGGAGGAAAATTCAAGAAGATCCATTGAATGGAGACACATTTTGAAGAGACACCAAGTCACCTTTTGGATTTTTATAAAAAATACTTGGATCATTAAAGGGAGGGAGCCAACAAGCAAGCCGATCTCAACAAACAGCCATCATCCATCCAAGTAACTGCCACTGCCGCCGCCCATCGTCGCCGCCGCCGCCGAGCACTTTTCTTTTATTTTGAGTTTTAGTTTATATTGTGAGTGAAGGAAGATAATTCAAAGGAACTTCAAGACATTTGGTAGAGAGAATTTGATATAAGTGTTAATCTTTGTGACTATATTTAGTTTTAATTTAGATTTTTTTTGTGCATGATTTCTACCTTTAAACTCAAGTGTGTTTGTGTTTTCTCCATGAATTCTGAATAGATTTATTTATCTTTTTTGTTAAAATGATAAGTAATTAAGTATTGAAATTAAGTTGGGTGAAGTATTAGACTTTAATGTTGGAAGAAGTTGTGTTGATTTAAAACCTTGTACTTCATTTACTTCTTGATTTGACCAATTAAAATGTTAATACCTTTTTTGAGAACATGTAAGATCTGAGATGGTGTTGTCTCAGTCAACAAATAGCAAGAATCATATTTGATTTCATGGATGTGAATGTAGTTCACGGGGTTGAGTGCAAATAAATAGGGAAATAAACTTTCATGGGTGTAAAATTAGAGGACTTTAGAGATAGGCTAAACCCCCCAATTTGATTTAAAGTTTTAGATTTTGATACAAGATGTTAGTCCCCAGGTGGAGGGAGAAGAGGGAACTCTAGAGTAAGAGCTAACATCTTCCCTACCTAACCGTTGAAGTTTTAGTTTAGTTTCAGCCTTTGCTTTGCGTTTAATCTTTATTTGGATAGATCAGATGTTTACTATCAATTGACCATAACTCTTTAATTATAAGAAAAAGAAGACTCAAAGGAAAGATCCTAGTTTACTACAATAGCTTTTTAATTTATAGAAGCCCTACAAAACAAAATTAGAATGCTTCATTTTAGTGTAAGAAAAAAATTTGTTTATTTTGATTATTAATGTGTTAATTAGTATTCTTTTTATATGAGACAACTTGGTAAAGTTGTTGATGGCTAGCAGTTGTCCCGAGGTTATCAGGTTCCTTGATCTACTTAGTCCAAAGAAGTGGACAAGCCTATCTTGACTGAAATATTCTTGTAAACAATCATGGGTTGCATCATCCAAGAGATCTTCGTAGATCCAGGTAGCGAGTTAAAGTCGCATTCAATGATCTTTGTACATTTGGGCTTTATTTAAGTTTTAGTATATTTTCCAGATTTTACGGGGTTGAAAATTTTAATTTATTTAAGACTTATTAACCCATTAAATTTTGTAATTTAGTTTATTTATTTATTTTTTATGTTGAAATGTTCCGATCAAGATTCCTTGGTTTCTCCCTCTCGGGGTCATTGGGTTTGTGGTTTGATTAGTCCTGAGTGACTAGAAGGTACTTTGTTAAAAACCATGAGTTGTCACCTCTAAAGTTTCTTTTCAAACCAGGTTGTTTTTCATAGTTAAAGTTTAAGCTTTAATAATTTTTAAGATGTGTTTTTTGTTATGCCTTTTATGTTTATTACAAACTTTGCAATTTAGCCCGTATTATCTTTCGAGTGAGATTTTAGGTCAAGTGTACTTTCATTCTCTTATTAGAGATCAACCACTCCTTAACTCGATTTATTGTTGTCAATTTTGAGTTTAGTTCAGATTAACTTAGGTTAGCCTGAATTGGTTTAGTTGATTTAGGTTAGCCTAAGTTAGTCTGGGTTAATCCAAGTTCGGTTTCAATTGATTTGAGTTACCCATATTAGGCTGGGCTGACCAAATTTAATTTTAAGTTGATTTAGGTTAGCTCAAGTTAGTTTAGGTTGACCCAAGTTGGCTTACGTTTGAATTAGGTTAATCTAAGTTAGGCTGGATTAACCCACATTTATTTAAGTCAGCTTTGAGTTAGCCTAGGTTTGTTTGGGTTGACCCAAGTTGATTTAAGTTTTATTTTAGGTTAGCCCAAGTTAGGTTTGGTTGATCTAGGTTTGATTTCAATTTGATTGTTTTTAGCCTCGGTTAGGCTGGATTGACCGAATTTTTTTTTAATTTACTTTGAATTTAATTGGACCTAAGTTAACTTTAGAATTTTGTTAAATCAATTCTAAATTAAATTATACTTGAACTAGTTTTATGTTTAGTTAATTCAAGTCTAAGTTAGGTTAGGCTTGAGTTGATATTAAAGTTAGGTTGAATTATGTCAAGCTTAAAATTTGGTTAATTTAAGTCTAAGTTGGGTTAAACTTGAGTTTTATGTATAGTTTGGATTAGGTCCAAGTTGGGTTTGACCTAAGTTAATATTAAAGTTTTAGTTTAGTAGGTCAAAGTTTTGTCAGTCCCAAGCTATTTTTGAAATTTGAGTTAAGTTGGTTTACCAAAGTTGAACTTAAGTTTAAATTGAGTTGGGTTAAATTGGGTCAATCCTAAGTTAAGTTTTGAAATTTGAATTAAGTTTAGCCTAAGTTGGGATAACCTAAGTTGAATTGAAGTTCAAATTGATTTAGGCCTAAATTGGGCTAGACCTAAGTATACTTAATGTTTTAGTTGAGATAGGTCCAAGTTATGATAGACCCAAGCTAAGTTAGGTTAAGTCCATTGGGTTAGTCCTAAGTTAACTTTAAAGTCAATTAGATTGAGTCAGGTTAAAATTGGGTTATACCTATGTTGAATTTAAGTTTAAATTGAGTTAGGACTAAATTGGGATAAACTTACGTTAAGTTTTAAAATTTCAATTAAGTTTGGTCTAAAGACCTAAGTTCAATTGAAGTTTAGATTGAGTTAGGTCTAAATTGGGTTAGACTTAAAGTTAAATTTTGAATTAAGTTAGGTCTAAGTTGGGTTATACTTAAGTTAAATTTTATGATAAATTCAAGTTGGCTTTAAGTTAATGATGGGTTTGTCTTAAATTAAATTTCATAATTGACGGCATAATTATGAAATTAAACCTATTCACTTATAATTTGATTTAATGTTTTCATTTTGGTGCAATAATAAAATTTCCTACGTTATTTTTTAAATTTAAGTTTAGGAGACAATTTGGGCTAAAGGCCAATAAATTTAATTTAAAAATTTTACCCTTATGATGTTAATTTAATCTTTAAATTTCAAAAATGAAAATCATATTTTTAGTGTGTGGGTTTACTATCATAACATTCTTCTTGAATTTTCATTTGAATTTGTATTTTTCTATTTGTTATTTTATTTTTTAATAATTATTCTTAAAAATAATTATAATTTTGATAGAGAATTTTAACTTTTGATGTTAGAGAAGTCATCTCGCCTTAGAAAAAACCCAGAAATGTTCCGAATGATGGTGGGATTATTACTTGTAAATTTCATAATTTTTCTATTTACATTTAATTTTTTTATTATTAAAATACTTTTTTAGGTATTTAATTAATTTAAAATTAAATATAGTTAATTAATCTCATATTTATTTTTATTATTTCTTTCCTATATTCTTTGAGCTTAGAGGTATTTTTATTTTATTTTCACGATTTTTATTTGTTATGTTATGAATTATTAAAGTTTATACGCATTTTTTGGATTTAAAAAATTCAGAAAAACTGGATTTTCTTACCTAACCACACGAATTGATCCTCGAATGCTCCAACCCTCTACGCAGCGATTCACAGTTCACTGTTGTTTCCACGCAAGCCGGTGAGGTTGCCTCAATCCAATCCACTGATCTGATCTCGTGGTCTGTCTGGTCTGATTTTCACTGTTCATTTCAAATACATGAAAATTGGTGACATTTGTTCATCATCACCATGGGGAAGAGATCAGAGAACCGTCAGCAATCAAGCCCTAGCTTCTCACTACATACTCAACCAAATTTCATGTGTTTCATTTTATAGCTTCATATAAATGAGATGAATCTATCTATATAGCTAAGTGGGCATGCAATCTTCATTTTCGTTTTAGAAGACCCAACCGTGAGGAAATTTTGGAGTTTCAATTCATTACCTACGTCCAAGATGTGCGACCTCAATTGGTTGGCTTAAGAAGCTTCTCCTTAGAGTTACGAGCCTCCTCCATGCTTGAATTTGATCTGTGATTGGGCCTAGGTATGTGCTAGAATAAAACGTGGCTCCAATTAAGCTGGGTTAAAGGGTGTGGGAAGAAGGGATTTTGATTGGGGTTGAGGTTTTAAAACCATGTGAAGCTAATGAAATAGTTAGAATGGATTTTCGGTGACATTGATGCCAAGAGTGTAAAAACACTTGGCTTTTACAGGGGAAACTAAGGTTCTGAGGTTTTAGTGATGGCTTGGAAATGGTTGGATGTGGTCGTTAGGGTCTGTGGGAGCAAAGTTGATGTTGGAGATAGAGGGATTCAGTGGGAGTTTGAAGAGTTTCCTTGTGTTGCTAGGCTCTCAGGTTGGGGCTTTAAATAGCCATGAGAAAACAATAAAGAGGCCTTGATGTGCATAAGAGGCTTTGATGGCTCTACGATAATTGAGCAAAGGAATTTCAGAGGCTTTGGCAGAGGTAAAGACGCTTTCCCAACATTTGATGCTTGAGCATGATTGAGCTCCAATGGCCATGGAGATGGCATGGCAAGACTTATAGCTAACTGGGAAGGGAACGGATTTGGTGGATTAACGCAGTTTTGGTAACCCATGACTCCTCTCGAGTTTGATTTGAGTTGCTTTGACCAAGGTGCCACCTGATGGATCACTTAGTTAAGTGTGCATGGTTTTTCTTTTAGTATTTGTTTTGTGTTTAATTTACTTCTAATTATATCTTATTTGATTTGTAGTGTCATGAGGGGTTTTTTGGGGCTTGTGAGTAATGTGTTTGCCTTTTACTATTACAAGGGTTTGGCTTTGAATAATGGGATTGCCTTTGGATTGTTGTGCCTACCATTTAAACCCCCTTAGGATTAACTAATCTAACTAACCAGATTAATCAATTTAATTTATTATTTCAATTGTTTAATTAAGTTTGATCTAAGTTCAATTTGATAATCTTAATGCTTTTAGTATGAGATCAAGTTGACTAGTGGTTTTGGTATTCTTTGGTAGTTTGATATTTTAATAAATTATTTTATTTTGATTTTGTATTAAGTATGTCTGATTTTAATTTATTTTAAGGGTGTTTAGTATTTTAAGCTTAGGGTTAAATTTAATTTATTTAAGTGATTATTTGTTCTTAGGGTTTCTTTAAGTTTGTGGAAGACATTAGGTGGGCTCAAACCTAAGCGTAGTGTCCTAATAGTTTTTTTAAATTTAAATTTTAGATGTTAGGAGTTTCTTATTTCAATTTAGGGTTGTGGTATAAATGGTAACCCTTCTCTAGCCAAAAACTAGCCTCATGCCCAATGGGATTTGTCTAGATCTTTAGAGGAAGTCGGTAGGTCATCACAGGGATTCCTAAGACTCAAGGCTTCATGGGTTGCCTAAAGAATCCTCCACCTATAGAAATTCAACTTGGGCTCCTACCACTCTCAACCCTCATCATCTCAACCAATAGTTGAGGATTGGGGTTTAACCTTATGAAACCCTAAGTAAATGTAAAATTGGTTTGAAGTTATATGTGGGTGAGTTCCATTTCTACGCATCTAAGAAGGTCACTAAGTAACTCTCAGGCTAGATACTAGAATTCTATAAAAATAAAAGAGGTCCACACAAAAGTGAGTTCTACACATCTAAAATCTTTTTGACTTTGCAATTATAGTCATTTCTTAGGGTTGTTTTGGGTATAGATAGTAAACAAAAATTTTCAATTTTGAATTCAATGGAATTTTCTTCCTTAAATATCAAGCTAGAAAAACTCAAATACTAACCAATGATGTGGGGATTTCTAACTTTGAGGCGCCTATTTAGCCAATTTTTTATATTTTTTTCTACTAAGGTTTAGTTAACATTTCTTCTTCATTGGAACTTTATAGGATTGCTTGTAATTCCATCATCGTCAATGTGTTCTTCGAAATTCCTCTTATCATGGTATGTGGTAAAGCATTTATATCAAGCTAGGTTCTTAATTAAGATTTTTTTTCATCTTTAGGATTATTTAATGTTTATGCTAGTTCGGAGTTCATTGACAAAGAGGTAGTCAAGTCCGTCGGTCTGGCAAAAGATGGCCTCCATGCAGTACTCATGGTTTTCTCTATAAGTCACCGCTTTACAAGGGAAGATGAGGATGGTATCAATCATATTAAAGCTCTCTTTGGTGATAGGATTGTTGACTACATGATCATAGTTTATACTAGTGGGGATAAGGTTGAAGCTAGAAAGAAACCTTTCGAGGAGTACATTAGAGATCCTCCAGAGCCATTGGAGGTTTGTTCATGAAGCTCCTTTTCTTTTCTTATGTTTGATCCTTAAATTTCTTATAATTTAGTTTTTATTTGGATAACTAATTATTGTGATTTTTTTTCTTTTTTTAATTATTTTTATATAGAAGTCCAAAAAAATTTTGAGTTTTTTTTTTTTTGTGACTTATGCATGAAATTATGCTCAAATTATACTATATACTCTATCTACTCATTCTTGTGATTTTTATTTAATTGATACAAGGTTGATGTTCTTGTGTATATAACTAGTTTTAAACATTTGAAGACTTAGGTTGAATAAAATTTATCTAACAGTTTAATATTTAATTCATTATCTCTTTCTTATTGAAATGTTTTTCAATGGATTTAGAATTTTAATCTTTATACATGCTCTTATGTCTGAAAAACAAGAGCAAATATATTTCTTTTACTCAAGCCAAACTTTACAAAGAGGATATTCTCAATTATCATGATAGATATGGTTCTTTAATTAATTGGAAATGAAGTGCAATTTTTTTACAATAGTTGTAACTACTATTTGATTACTAAAGCATGTAATTATATTTTACTTTTTCTTAACTATGCAAAATTAAGGACTAAATTGCCCATGAATAATGACATGCAAGTGATCTAGACAATGATGCATTTAGTTCCTCAGAGGTTGACTTTACGTATGTTGTCTATCTTCTCTATTTGTGATCTACCTTTATAAAAAAGCTTAGGCTTTGTTACTTTTTCTTCAATTTTGACTAACACATTTATTGTTGCTACACATCTAAGTATCAATTTATAGTTTATAATCTGAAGCTTATATCTGTAAAGGTTAGATTTATGATCACATTTGTATATACCTTTAAATTTCATGTTACTTTACTTTCAATGCATGGTTATTTTTTTTACAGTTTAAAAATTAAATAAACTTTGTTGGTTGTCCATCTTCTGGTGGTTACTTCTCTTTTTTTGGTCATTAAAAGTTGAAGATAGTGTTGAGCACTTGCGCATACATTGAAGAAAATGTGTTCCTCATATTCAATAGTCATTCATAATCTAGGAATCCCTTGCTCTCATAAGTAAAAATTCTAAGTAACTAGGTGAATTCATATTTTGTAAGGTTCTTTGAGATGACTATGACATTATATATAGGAATAGAAAGATCTGGGAAAAATATCATTGTATTTGCATGTCTTGAATTGAGCGGTGTTAAGACACCTCAAAGCTAAAATTTCATTAGCAATAATAAGGTTTACAATTTTTTTAAGTTGCAAACCTTAATAATGACCCTTTACCTAGATTGTGTGCAAGTAGGAACCAGAGTAACAAAGGATGTGATTATGCCGACCTTCATTTGCAAGCCTTTCATTTCCACTATGTATGAGAAGAAAAACCATCTTCATCCCAACCACACAGAAACAAGGCCAGACTTGAGTTTTAATCCTATCTCAAGAGCTAGATCATGCTACTCGATTGTGCAAACAAGAGATTAGATTTATTGAAGAGGAAGAGATCAAAATCCTTATAAGAAATTATGCATTTTTCTCTTGATATACTTTATGGATTGTTCTATTTTTTTCTTTGTGCGAGTAAGTGGATACTTTTGTTCTTTTTTTTACGGCGAAATGATTTTTTATGCGAAATAGTTTTAATTTTAATATATATATATATATATATATATATATATATATATATATATATATATATATATATATATATATATATATATATATATATATATNTATATATATATATATATATATATATATATATATATATATATATATATATATATATATATATATATATATATATATATATATATATGTATATATTGCACATTTAGTGCACTTGTAAAATGTCTTTATTTCAATCCCTCTTCTAATTATCATTCTTTTAAAATTTTGAGCCACAATGAATTCATTTCTAGTTGATTTGACTTAAATTAAAAATTTGATATATTTTAAGTCAAGTATGTGTCAAGTAGAGGTCACTCAAACTTGATCTGTTGTTGTCATAAAAACTATATAGTCCAAATGGATTCCAAAAGATTCTTCTTAGTGCATTCTATATATGCACCTAAATAGAATACTTTAGGGTAGACATCTGGGAACTACCCATGATGATCTTTATCATCCCAATAATCAAGCCAACATTCTTAGGTTGGAATGCTTGATCGAACATGACTGACGAACAAAATTGACACAAAGAAAGTTATACTAACTTGGGTTGAAAAGCTGCACTTGTTTCCCTTAGAATGGTTCAAGATTTTTTATATGCATTATATATGCATAGCAGACAACACTATCCATTATAACACACATTTTAAAACAACAAATTGAGTCGATACCACTTCTAACATATATATATATATATATATATATATATATATATATATATATCACTATCTATGTTCATGAAAGATTTACCTCTCAAAACAATTGATACATGTAAGTTTAGATGATAAAATGCGTAGAAAACTACTCAGGTGTGAGTCTATAATGAACGAAAATGTTCGCAAAAAAGGCATATCAAAGCAGTTGAATGTGTCAAATGATATGGGGAATGATTCCTCTCTTTCGTTCAGAGGGGGTCATATTGAAAAAGTTTCCTTCGAATAATAAAACGTCCTAAGGTCATTTTTTATCTCTATTTGTGTATCATAGCAACAACATGGCTCTACACTCATGAGGGAAAATACTTGGCCATTTCCAAGTTTGCAGTATGATGTTTAGAGCAAGGTTTGGATTGGGCGTAATAATCTATTCCATTTTTGTTAGGGATGGGGCTTAGGCTAAGTACATAAAATGTTTATACTATTTTATGTTTAAAAAATTGGTCAATTCAACCCAGTTCCTAGATTTAACTATGTTGTATTGTAAACGTCCTATTTGGTTCGATAAATTGATTTAGTTTGCAAGTCCCAGCTAAGCATACTCTTAACATAACTGTACTCTTTATGGTTTGCTTGATCTTTGGAAGTTTTAAACAAGTGTTTCTGATTTATTTTTTTAGTTTTTGCTGATGAATTTATTTTCAACTCTAGAATTGTTCATCTCAAAATGATTGAAGATTATCATGTAGTTTATTCAAATGTAAAAACAATGCATGTTTTTTCAAACAACATATCGTTTTATGATGATATGCCTCATACTTTTTTCTTCTTTTCTCTTTCCACCCAAATTTTATTACATATTTTTGCATAATTTTTTAAGGTGTCTAGCATTCCTATCTTGATAATTTATTGTTTTGTAGAACCTTATTCACTTATGTAAAAATAGAGTTATTCTTTTTGACAACGAAACCAAAGATAAGATTAAGAGAGAGGAGCAGGTGAACCTTTTGATCTCTCTTGTCAACTCCATTGTTGCGAGCAATGATGGAAAACCCTTCTCAATTCAAGGTAAACTTTGGACAAATCCTTCTTTTAGATATGTAAATTTCATTTTTCAGGCATGTAAATTTATCCGTGATATTATCTCTCATGTTTATTTAGGAAGAAGCCTTTCAATGACTACAAATGGAGAAGGAGATCGAAGATAATATGGAATACTTGTCAATGGAGTTATCTATTAAATAATTTGGATTAAAATGACCCAAAAAATTCCAAAGATTATTTGATCTTGCACTGAACATATTATATACAACTTTTACTATTCGTTGAATTCAATAATAAAATAAATTATGCAATATACTTTTGGCAATTTCTTCCATTGCATTCTTCTATGATTTGGTTAAAAGGGTTTCCATTTCTAGTCCATGATTTAATAAAATGAGGACAAATTTTGAGTGAATTATCATAATTCTCAAGATATAT